>JAPMOR010055015.1:15645-42258 GCA_026543865.1 Argiope aurantia | reverse complement strand
TATATATATATATAAATCTCACAGTCACGGTATTGTTTGAAACAGATTTAACTGGTTTTTCAAGGAAAAAAAGTTTCACCTCGAGAAAAAAGAAATTCTAGAACTCGATTGATTTTGAGACGGTTGGGAACCATTGCTTTTCTAAATATTAGTGATTGCGAATTATGAGTCATGTGAGAAAATGATGTTTTTTGGTCTGTTTGATACCACGTGACTTCAAAAACGTTAACGTTGTCACATGATGATTTGGAATTTGCGATATTAGATTTTAATTTTAATTTTAATTTTTTATTTCATTGTTAAAATAAGTATTGTATTATAATATGAATTATTGGTTTGTTCTGTAAACGATTCATGGGAACAGGTTACAATGATGACAACTTATTACGTTTATGCATTTTTATTACAGTGCCCGAAAAAATTATAAGGGCACGCGAAAAATCTCCAAATCTAGAAACCTTGTTTACAGAATCGTATGCAAATTTTTGCAGCAAAAATAGAAATAAAACTAAAATATTTTATGCGTAAAGTAATTAAAATTTTCAATTTTAAATCTGCTAAAATTTAAATTTTGATTTTTGAACCTAAATGAAAACGGAAAAAAGTATAAGGACATTGCTTTTTCTCCAGTAATTATTTAAAAATTTGCATATTTGAAAGCATAAAATGACAATTCCGAGTTAAAAGATTCATTTGCGAAAAGAATTTCCCACTCGGCGACTTTTAGTGTGAATTTTTAAACGATGCCCAAAGGAACTCAACTTTCTGTCTCTGAAAAAGGAAAAATTGCTGCTTTTCGAGAATGTGGATTAAGTGGATGGGAAATTTCAAAAAGAATCAAGAGATCTAAAACGGTGGTTTATAATTTTCTAAAAAAATCCTGGGAAGTATGGTATGAAAAAGCGAACTGGGAGACCAGAAATTCTCACTCTCGTGGACAAAAAAGAATGATTGTAAGGAGAGCTTGCGAGAAAAGAGAAACCGCAAATGAAGTTAGACAAAATTTGAGTTTACCATGCTCAACAAGGACTGTTCAAAATATTTTGAGTAAACATCCTCAAGTTTCTTATGGGAAATTAGTGTCACGCCCCTCTCTTACAAATCATCATAAGAAAAGAAGAGTTTACTTTGCCAAAAAATACATTTCTCTTGGTCAAAAGTGGGCTGATGTAATTTTTTCGGACGAAAAAAAGTTCAATCTTGATGGACCTGATGGTTTTCGTTATTTTTGGTATGATCTGCGAAAGAGCAAGGAAGTGCTTTCCAGGCGTCAATATGGTGGTGGCTCGGTTATGGTATGGGGCACTTTTGCGGCAAATGGAGCCACTCCAATTGTATTTATCAACCGTAAAATGAATTCGGACAGGTATGTTGATATGTTAGGAGAAAGTTTGTTACCTGAAAAGCCTCTAATTACTTCAGGGAACTATATTTTTCAGCAGGATAATGCTTCGATACACGTTTCTACGAGTGCAAAACTCTGGTTTGGAGCTAATTCTGTAAATTTACTTGATTGGCCGGCGAGAAGTCCCGATCTTAATCCAATCGCGAACTTATGGGGACTTCTATCCCGAGAAGTTTATAAAAACGGCAGACAGTATCAATGTACACAAGATTTTGTCGTCGCTATCAAAGACGCTTGGGAAAAAATATCTGTGGACATTTTAAAAGATCTTTCAGGATCTATGACCTCTCGGCTTATTCAAGTGATTGAAAAAAAAGGTAGTGTTCTTGATTATTAAAACATTTTTTAAGTATTTTACAACATGTCCTTATAATTTTTTCCGTATTTTCTTTAGTGTTAAATTTTGTAAAATCAATATTTTGAAGCTAAATTATGTTTTTTTATGTGGTATAAGTGTTATAACAAAATTATACAGCAGAAGTAAGAAATATAAAAAGTTCATTTAGGTGAAATGGAAATAAAGCATATTTTCATGCAATTACATGTTGTCCTTATACTTTTTTCGCGCACTGTATCAGATTTCTAAAACTATACATTACTTACCGATTGTTCCAGTATTATTTTGTCTAAAGCCTATTTTAAATATGGAAGCGATCAATTTTAAAATTCCTATTTTTATTTTTTTAGTCATTAATTTTAATAAAGCTTTTCTGATTGATAAATTCAAAATAAAATAAATCCATGATATTTGCTAAATCTGGTTTTGTTTTCGACGAACCCATGCAAAAAATCATAATGGCATTTGAATAAAAAATATAAATCGTCTGCATTTTGGATCTAATAACAATTCACTCTTTGATTGCATGACATATTTGGCATTTTTTCTTCAGAAATGATTTAGTAAATATGTAGAAATACATTTTCAGGCAATTAACCATTGTGATTCAAATATGAATTATTGAATGCCTTTTATTTCATAAATGTTTTATAATAATTAACCTGACTTTCCTTTTTAGGTTTGTTTCTCAGACATTAATAGACTTTTTGGTTTAATTTTTATCTATTACTGACATTGTACCTAAATGATGTGGTTTATCATTTTTCAAGAGATGATAGATTTTCACTTTGAAGTGAGACATGTAACTTCCGTAATCAATTCAACCGAAAAGTTAATTGAATGTAGTCACGAGAAACAATTTTATGCTTTTTTTTACTTTATTGTATATAAGGATAAATATAGTCTAAAATAGATAGACGAAGGACTAGTCTAAATTAACTATATTGTAATAGTCTAAAAAATTCGAACTTCAGAAAAACTTCATATTTTATATCTATTTAAGTTCGAAAAACATAACTAAGGAATTATATTCGTCTGTCTGCCTATGGCAACGATAATTTTGAAATGCTTTGAGGTAGATAAATGAAATTTGGTGCATGGTCTTTACACCAAATTTTCAAAGTTTTATCAAATTTTGAGTAAAATCCGTCATGAAGAAGTCTGTCTGTCCGGTTATTCGAATATAAGTTAACTACTATTATTCGATTACTATTATACTGTTACAAACCTGCAATTCTGCTTCCCAGCATAGTTTGTTCCATCAACAGAAAGAAAGTTTTACAGTCATCTGAATGGGACAGAGTCCAGGTGGCGCGTCGGAGGTCCCAGAGATGGCGACAAAATTGGCGACTTGGCGACCAATTTGGCGACTTTGGCACCAAAATAGATTATGCCCGAAACTTCCAGCATTTTCCCGATCCGTCCAGTAGGAACCGAGATACGCCTCGAACGTTCTTGATTATTTGAGAGGCTTCTAGCACCGCCTCCCGAGACCTATAAAAGGAAGCAGCCGCAGCTGCTAGAGGATGGTAGAAGGCAGTAGGAGTCGAGAGTCGGAGAAGTCGAAGACAGAGTGGACGGAGTCGTCGAAGTAGTAGTCGAGAGTCGTAGTCGTAGGCGACGGAGTCAAGCTCGTGCTGAACTGAGCTGTGAGCTACTGTCTGCAGTAGATTCTGGTTGTATGCTACACGTCTCGGCTGAAGATAGTCGTCTCTGTGCTGTATATAGTTGTCGCTTTTGTGCTGTCCTGTGTGTCTTCGTGTAAATAAACGTCGTTTTATTTTTTTTTCTACTGCTGCCTGCTGATTGACCGTTCTTTACACCATATCACTTCCACTATCCAAACGAACCCCGGTAAAAATTTCGTAACAATACAATTATTAACTATTATTCGAATATAAGTTAACTACAAAATACAGAGAGAGCTAGATAGATAAAACTATTTTCACAATTCTGTTACTTAGCTATTAAATAACTTTTTCTTTTTGTTAAATAGCAAGTGTCGGATAGCATGAAACCAACTAAATCATCATCATAGGTTTGAAGGAATTGATCCGGCAACCTACAACTACGAGCTAAAATTTTTAAGCAATATATGCTTGTTTAAATTAATATGCGCGTCAAAATGGATGATATAGAATTATCACTTACACTAAAAGAATAATCATTTTATATGTTTTAAACATCATCTACTTATTTTAAATGTTGTCATAATTTAATGTAGTTTAGATTTTAAGTCCCAACATCGATTAAGGAGGAAGCAAGGAGCTTTAATAATGATGTCCGTTTTACATTCATCTTAAGATATTTTCAGGTAAGCCGAAACCATTCAGATTTCCTATTTTAGTTCTATCAGCCACCTCATAAACCTCAAGTGCAGTCTATGGTTTAAGGATTTGATATTGATAAAGAGAACTCCAATTAAATCATGTCTATTAAGAAAATGCATGCTCGGACATGCCTTGACAATTCTCAAAGAACCTCCTTGTAGCTAAAACTTTTTTGGACAAATGAACGAAGTATGAGCCTCGCTACGCTACCAATCACACAATATTAGAAAAAGAAATGTCTCAGTGACATCTAGGCAGCTCGAACGTCTACCGTAATTTTGATGAACGGACATTTTAGGTCTTCCAATCGCGATAGGGCTAACGCTTGGAATATGTTTTATTTATGGAATATGTCATTGATTGTTAAATATTGTTCTGCCTAAAGAGAGCCTTCGTTGAAATTTAAGAAAAAAATTAATATCGTTCAATAAAATTTATTTCTAATATTAAATGAAGAAATTAGATACATTGTGAGATGTAATTTAACCGTTTTGCAGCTGAATTCTAACATCTATAATCCCGAGGTACAATTAAAACTTAAAGAATATTGTGAATACGATGTTTTTTACTGCGAAATAGAAATTTAGAGATTAGTATCGAAATAATAAATATATTTTCTTTGAGCATTCATTAACTGGTAGATTGATGTTTCTGTAAGAACAAAAGAAAAATAATTTAGCAGCACCATTGATAAACCATCAGGTGTAGTCTTCCCAAAACTTTCTCGTATATTCTCAAATGAATTTGATTTTTTTTTATACGCGTTTATGCCCAACCGATTGAAATTTAAATTTTACAAAGAACGGGAATGAATGTCAAAAAATACCATACCAAATTTGACATGTATAAATCATTTCTTTTTCTATTTATTTTGTTTACGTATTTCTGAATGAAGAAATGGACTGATGGACAAACCATTCTTGAATAGGACTCACTGTTTGATATGGATTTACTCTAGAGGTGTTAAATATGTGCAACAAATCTCTCTAGGGTTTTTTTTTTTCATTTTGTAGTTATAAAATAACTTATATTCGTATATATATACTTATATATAACCCTTATATATTCGTATATATATACTTATATATAACCCTTATATTCGAAGAGTCAGACAGACTTTCTGCGAATAGATTTTGCTGAAAATTTGACAGAAATCTACAAAATTGTTGGAAAGACCGTAAAATCTTGTCTAGCTCAAAGCAGATTTTATTTGTCATGGACAGATAGTAATAAAGAGAGAAACGTGGACATTCGTAAGAATTCGAGGTCACATTTCTGATGAATTACAATGCCTTCTCTATACTCATTAGACGAGAAAGTAATATATATATATATATATATGTAAGCATTATTTTATGTGAAACAGAATGCAGTTTGAAGACAGTGAAGAGACTTGCTATTTCGTGACGTCGTTTTATTTCATTTTTAAGAAGCAGGCATATATACAAGCGATGAGCACACAGAACGACACAGGAAAGGAATGAGGAAAAAGCTCTTGGACATTTTATCCCTGGTCTTATATACCCTATGATTTTGATAGGGAAAACATTTCATAGTGTTAATATATTACGAGATTTCGATAGGGATTTTCGTTACACGCGCGGAGAAGGCAGGGGAGACACAGGGATCTTTTAAAAAAGAATTTGCTTCTTCAGCGGTATTTTGCCTCTTTACGCAGAGTGTGGGAAAGTTAGACTTTTAGCTGATTCTGAAATTTAACAAAGCTTCTCTTGAATTAATTAAGTAGAGACAGTGGAATTGCCGTTTTAGAATTGATCTTATTCGACTTGGAAGTTTATTATTCTTTTTGGGAATATTTTTTTTATTGGAAAGCTTTTAATTCAAGAACTAGAATACATTTGAATGTTTATATATTTTGAATTGTGCATTTCTTTACGAATAGAATTTATTGAATTGAATATTATATTTTATTATTGAAAATAAAATGAAAGAAAACGTGCGAGTTTGTTTGTCATTTATTTTTTTGGGAAACAACGTTTTCTTCTGTAAATTAAAATATTCATATCATATTGAAGATTGGATTTCAGCATACTTGGTTCTGTATCTCTCTAGAATCTATTATAGCTAATGTACAGTTAATGTAAGGTTCTTCCTATACTGTGTGCCACTTTAAAAAACAAAAATAAAATAAAATAACGCATGATCAGATCTCCTGGAAACCCACTCAACAAGAGTTTTCATGCAGACTCTTTATAAAATGTAAATGTTTTGAGGAATTCTAGATACCTGAAATCTGCTTTCTTTACAAAATTTCAACTGTTTTTTAGAAACTCAAATTCATGGACGAATTCAGAATTTTAATGTAAAGATTTTATTCAAAAAATACTTTTCATAGAGATAATTTTATCAATAAAGAGTTACTCCACATGCCTTTTAGTTCGTTTCTTTAAATGGTAATGACTGAATCATGGGGGATATTAATGAATTTTCTATTAGATAAATATTTTAGATCCAATTAGTAAATCCACACAAATGAAAGCAAATTAAAGCTGTGGATCTCTTTGTCGGATATAAGGTCGTTATTCATACAGTATCAGCACTGTTGAATCCCCATAATGTATTCTCTTTATTTGCAGAATGTATTCTCCAGAAGGCCTCTTTGTTTGCATGAGGCCACGGTGGCCTGGTGGTAAGGTCTCGGCTTGTGAGCCGTAGTGTTTCAGGTTCGGGACCCGATTCCACCGAAGAACTGTCGTGTCAGGGGATCTGTTGCAAGTTAAATCCGTCATGCCAAACGTCCTCCCGCTGGTGTGGTATGGAGAGGGGGTGCCAGCTTAGGGGTCGTCCTCGTCATCTGACCGCAGTTCAAAATTACGAGGCCCGTTCCAAAATATCCCTAGTGTTGTTTCACAACGGGACGTTAATGTAACTAAACTTTATTTGCATTACAACTTCCTCAAACTCGGCATGGAATTCCGGTGAATTGTAAATTAAACTTTTTCTATCAGAAAAGTACTTTGATGCATAATTCTTCATCTAATACAAGTACTTAATTAATTGCTCAGAAACAATAAATACAAATAATTCTCTTATGTTGAATTTCCACTCAAAATTAATCTACATCGTATTATACCATACTATTCATTCGAAAATTTTCCGCACTTCTACTTATGCATCAGAAGGTGTTTATATTATACTGTTCGTTTGACCCCCCCCCCCCCACTTTTGTACATGCATCAGGAGGCGTTTATATTATGCTGTTCATTTGAAAACCCTCCGCACTTTTGTACATACATCAGGAGTTATTTATGTTAAACTGTTCATTCGAAAACCCTCCGCATTTTTGCACATGTATAAGGAGGCATTTATTTTGGCAAAAAGGGCTGAAATGAAAGATAATAGGAAGAGACCACATTTAGCAATAATAATAATAATAGATTAATCTATTCGCGGAATTAGATAGCAAAATAACCGCTAATCTATCTGAGTACGACACCTTAGAGAAGTAGTATCGTCGTAATATGCTAGTCTCCGGAACCTGGGATGAACAGTAAGTAGTTTTAACAATTAAAAAAAATTAAACCTAAAAATGACATACCATCTTGTATGGTGCCTGAGAGGAGGTATGCCTGTGCGAAGGCTTCAATTACGTGTGCTAACAAAAGGGAAATTACAAAATAATTTGCAAGGTCTTCACTAATGAATTTAGCTATTGCAGAAAAAAAAATGCCATTAAAAGTGTACTTTGAAAATAACTAACTAAAACTAATACATGCATGAAAACTGTAAATTTTCTAATAAATATTCTCATTTCTGGCTTCATATCCAGTATATATCTTGATCATGGTGCTTAATGCTACAAATATCCCTTTGTACCTCTAAATTGAAATTAATGAATGCAGTACTGCTAATTCCTTAATAACGCTTTTGCTTTATTGCGCTCATATAGGGAAGGAAGGCCCCGTATCTCAACCGCATATTAGTTTCATTTTCGATAATTAGTAACCACACCAGAGACCATTATCCTCTACAGCAACAAATTATTATCTTTCATTGTTATGACAATGTGGAGTATAAGCCGTGCTTAAATTGGGAACAATGTTTATACGATTTATCCCTTTTATGACGTTGATTAATGTTAATTCTAATGCGACATAAATATTAAACGCGTATTTTAATTATGCAACTCATATCAGTATGACCGCCGCGAGTGACTGAATTCGCCAACCGAAAGAATCGTAAAATAAGCTGTGAATTAATCTGGCGTACTTTCAATTAATATGCTCAACTAAAAATCGTTTCTTGGCGTATTATTAAACATATTTGGAATGCGAGTGTATGGCTACCTTATAATTAAATAAGGAAATCTTTCATCAGAACCGTATGAGATAGATGAATTCAATAGTAATAATTCATTGGTTTTATGAAGAATTTGAGGAAAGTTTCATTAGATTTTTTTAATTAAAGATTCGATTTGATTGGAGTGATTTAAGTGCAGCATGTATTATTAAAATGAAGTGCCGAATCGATATTATTCTCTTGCATTAAAATATAATTTTCACATGAGTTCTATTTAAAAATATATATATTTCTTCTATCTGAAAGATGAACTGAAGTTGACAAATATAAATCGTTTCTAAATCTTAATAAAGTATTATATACAGGATGTAATTTTAAATTCTTGTAAAATCATGATACTTAAAAGGAAGTGAAATGCTGAAGATGTGTAAAAGAAGATACAAATGAATTGTCTAAAATGAAAAAACAAATAATAATGTTTAAAAATTTGAATCAGAATTACGCGTATATTTCAATGAGCTTATAGCGATGACTTCTCAAAGAGGAATTACAGTTTACAAATAGAAACGGTTTCATAGATAATTCCATACTAGTTATGATATGTCATTTTTTTAATTTTTTTTATTCTCTGAATCGTCTTGATTGAAAAGACAGAATGCTAAATAGTTCGTTCGCACAATTGTCATAGTTTTCGTTACTTATTTCAGTAATAGAATCAACTCATTTATAAAATATTTATGAAATAAATGCAGAATAGTAGTGAAACAATGTTTAAGTATAAAGATTATCAATGTTAATTGCTGGTAATCCAAACTTTCAATTGATTCAGTGGTTGTAATGTAGTTATTACTTTATAAATTAAAAAATCAGCGCCATGTTTAGTAAAAAAAATTTTGTATAGATTGTTAAAATTTATGAAATCTGTGAAATATTTTTTAAAACATTTTTCCATAGCATTAATTTTCTTTCCACAAATCTATATAAATAATAAAAAGAAATGCGTGCGCATATGAGTCTGTTGGCATTCTGCAGGGGGGGGCGTTTAAATTAAGCTATTATGTGAATTATAGCTTAAATTAAGCTGTAAGTGTTGTTAAAGGTGGGAATTTGTAAAATAATTTTACAAATTTTAATCTGGAATTTTATTAATTAAACATGAAGCTGCAATTTGTCGTTTCGCCCACGGTAACTTCCAAAAGTATTATTATACCAAAATAAATCATACACCCTTTCAAAATTTGAAACAATATTTTTTTAATGACAATAGTTTCATAGTTATGCAGTTTTTTTTGCAGAATTTTGGCTTTTGTATAATTTTTTCAATAATTCCCGACAATAGATTATATTGTTACTCTAAAGTTCAGACTGTTTTCATTGTTTTATCAACTATCCGATAGCATGAATTTCTTCTTATATTTTAATTTAAAGAATAATGTTTTTCCTTAGAATTTGTGCCTTTACGACTCCCATAATAAGGATAAGTTGAAATGTCTCAAAATTCATAAGATAGATGAACTGCACACGGACATTTTTAATAGCGCCTTGTGTCAAGTCATTGGTCTCGATTAGTAAGTTTTACATACTAAACGACTCATAGGATATTTAACCCTTAACTGGGGAGGTGTGCCTTTACGACTTTCATAATAAGGATAAGTTGAAATATCTCAAAATTCATAAGATAGATGAACTGCACACGGACATTTTTAATAGCGTCTTGTGTCAAGTCATTGGTCTCGATTAGTAAGTTTCACATACTAAATGACTCATAGGATATTTAACCCTTAACTGGGGAGGTGCGGTCTACGAGACGGCATTTGATTTAAACTCAGATTAAATTTTATAATGTATGTATTGGTATGAAAAACTGCCAATATATTTTGCAGATATTTTTCTTACTACATAGATATATTTTAGAAATTTTTCAAAATATATTATCATTGAAAAAAGTAAATGCGTTATAACATACATTTTCTTCTGAAATTCCATGCTGCAATAAATAATATTCTTGAAAAAACATATTACTTTTTACTTCTTAAATCATGTTTATTTTTACAGTATATGAAGGTATATAGAAGACAATATAATGTAAAATTTAACAATTATATAAAAAAAATTGACAATGGGTAAAATTGGCTCATTTTCGCGGCTTGTGTGACTTTCATAGCACGGTTTTCTAGGGCCTTTTAAACATACAGGTTAAGAAATAGTATACTAATAAACCTATAAATTCTGTATATATATCTCTTGGTATATTAATATATTTTAGAAATTTTTCAAAATATATTATCACTAGAAAAATTAAATATGTTTGAACGTACATATCAGAATCAGTTGAATGCGAACTTTCATCGAAAAACTCTTTTGTACAATTATTCTTATCATTAAAATCACTTTCTGCTTCATTAAAAGTGCCAGTTGTTCATCACTGGGACACTAACAGGAAGGAGCGGCCAAAGAGACCATGTTCAAAAAAATAACTGAATTAATTTAAAAAGCATCCGCTGAAATCGGTTGAAAAAGTGCACTTGTATTGAAGGTCACAAAACAGGAAGCTACAGAGTAAATCCATTCCATTGAGATAAAAATAGAATAGGGGTGACCGAAAATCCATCGCTAGCGGTCTCACAGATCGCACTTAACTAGTTAAGGATTAAAGTAACACATCTTAGTAGCTAGAAATTTCATGGCATCATGAATACGAAATTTTATTTAAATAATTTAAGACAGCGTTTCTCAATCTTTCAGTATTCGTGGCTCAGTTTTCAATCATAATTTTAGTCTCGTCCCCCCCCCCCCGCTTACAATAAAAAGTAGACAACAATAATGTATATTGAGTATTTTGTATTATGTTTTTAAATTATTTTTAACTAACTGCATAAATAGAATAAAAGCGAGCCAACACTGGCGAGAACCTACATCTGGCATTTTGCAAAGTGGGCAGTGAACAGACGAAGCGAATGAAAGCGGAAAAAATTTAAATACTATATTTGAAATGAAAGCGAAACAGGGAGATAAAGTTAAAAGAATATGAAAGTAGAAAAATTCGTTAATGAGAGTTAACCTAGACGGGGTGAGCTAAATTTAGAAACTGGGAATACATTTTTTTCGATTAATAAAAGAAATAAAACGGAAGCATGGCTAAATAAAAGAGAAAAAAAAAGTAATATTTGTGGAAGAGAATCCACACGACCGACGCCGTCTCGAGCATGCGCAGATGTTTTTAAATAGGAAGAAGGAAAATGATAACGTAAGTTTCAATTCCAGCCAATCTCATTCGAGTCGATCCTTCTATCGCTATTGAATATATCGTGAATGTGTATGTTATATATGAATTTTGTGTTAACTGCAATTCAACATATTAAATATTCACGGCATTAGATTTATTCAGACTCATGGATAGATGTTTAAGCGGAAGTAAGCGAGCAATAGACGACAGTCAAGCATCAACAAGTGCACAGACGAGAGTGGTTCTGAAAATAAAAACAAGAAAATATTCTCAAGAATGCTTACATTTTGGGTTTACCAGTATTGAAGTAAATGAAGAAAGGCCCATGTGTATCATTTGCTCAAAAATGTTGGCCGCAGACAGCATGAAACCTAATAAACGACATTTGGAAACGCTTCATAGTGAGTAATTCAACAAACCCAGAGAATTCTTCGAATTAAAATTAAAATCATATAAAAAGCAAAAAATCATTTTTTAATGATATTTTGTCTGTGAATAAAAACGCTTTAATTGCATCTTACTAAGTTCATATAAAATAGCCAGATGTTAAAAACCTCACAAAATTGGTGAAGAGCTTATTTTGCCAACAGCAATTGAGATTGTAGAAATTATGTTTGGAGATAATTATTCAAAACAATTGCAGTCCGTACCTGTTTCAAATGATACTGTTGCTCGTCGAATTGGTGATATAGCTGAAGATGTACAGTGTCAGCATTTCTCGAAGTTGCGACAAATTGTTTTCAATACAGCTTGATGAAGCAACAGATAGTAATAAAATGCTCATTTAATTGTCTATGTTCGAATTTGTGATAATATGTCAGTAGTAGAACTACTTTTCTACAAACCAATAGCACTCAAAATAACGGTCCACGCATTATTTGCTATTTTATTTGATTTCATGAACCAGGCAAACATAGAATGGAAAAATTGCGTCGGAATATGCACCGATGGTGCTCGTTCAATGTCCGGAAAATTACAAGGTATACAAGCACTTGTAAAACAAAGGCCGTCTCAGTGCGTCAGTACACATTGCATGATCCACAGAGAAGCTTTGGTTTCGAGAGAAATGAGTCCTGGTCTGAATATTGTGTTAAATACGATTGTAACCGAAGCAAATTAAATAAAAATGAGACCCCCTGAAATCGAGAATCTTTTCCACACTTTGTAAAGCCTTGGGTTCAGTACATTTAGCTTTACTATTTTATAGAGAGACAAAATAGTTATCACGTGGGAAATTTTTGCAACGTGTTTATGAATTAATAGAAGAAATCGCCATTTTCCTAGAAGAAGAAAACATACCGGAGGCCGAGAATTTTCGAAATGGTTTATTTGTGATTAAATGGAGGTACTTGGTCGACATATTCGAGAAATTAAATAACTTGAATCTTCAACTCCAAGGAGCAAATAGACATATGTTGGATACGACTGATAAAGTTAATGCTTTTTTGTAGAAAATTGGAATTGTGGAGCAGAAAATTAAAGCAAATAAATCTAACAATATTTGCAAATGTGTATGATTGCACTAAAACTTACAAGGCTGAAGAAGAACATGTAAAAGTTGTTTTTGTAACCACTCAAAATCATTTAGTTATGCTGGCAAAGGATTTTAAAAAGTATTTTCTTGCTGACGATAAACTGATAGCAAGTTACGAGTGAGTTAGTAATCCATTTTATAAGACTCCTGAAGGACTCTCAATTGATATGAGAGTCCTTCAGGAAATTGATATGAGGAAGAAAAATTCATAGACTTCACGAGAAGTGGCGAAACTAGAAGTCAATTTAGTAATAAATCACTGTTTGAATTTTGGTCAGGAGTACAGGATGATTTTAATTGAACTAAAAACTAGGGCATTTCATATTCTATTACCGTTTTCAACATCCTACCTTTGTGAAACTGGATTTTATGCTGGGGCTTTTTTGGAGACAAAATATAGATCTCGACAGAGCTGAGAGTGGCTATTTCTAATATTAAGCCTTCCTTGAAAAAACCTTGCTCTGCAAGGCAGGCCCAAGGAAGTCACTAATAATTATTAAATTGGTTTTAATTTAGCATCTTTTTATTAAGTAAGTTTTGATTTAGTAAGTTGTTTTAATTTAATAAGTTATTAAATATGTCGAAGTGTATTTTGTTTTCTATGTGTATGTGTGCTTTCCTTTCCGTCAGTTAATCAATATTTTAAGGCGCGCCCCACAGGTTGAGAATCGCTGATTTAAGATAACCAATATTCCTAGAAAAACAATCGATTGTCAAATGCTTTTATCCAATAATAATTCTACATAATATAAAAAATTATTTCCCTCGAGGTTAATAATTACCCTGAATATCTTTGATTAGATTTGAGAAACTGAGGCACTCGGGATTGTGATTGGAAACAAAACAAAAAATGATGTGTTTGTCTCAGAATAAGTTAGCTATTATTAATTTTCTCTGTTTCTTCATTATAAGATAGAATTCATCCAATAATCATGTAAAAAAGTTACATTCTTAAAATATACAACATTTACTGAATTTTAATAGCTAGTTTAGGTTATAAGTGCGAATTATTTATTAATAAATTTATTGTATTCAAATGTCCATCTTCTACTGCATTCTCTTTTTCCACCAATTTATAATAATGATTATTATTTCACCAAAAACTTGACTATAATGTTGAAGTTCTCAGTTTAGATGGCGCAAAAGAAAACGATGATTACTTACTTGGCATTAATATTAAAGATAATGCAAAATCTATGTCATAAGCTTGAAAAGCGAAAGCAGTTTCTATATCTCCAAAGATAGAAGAAAACATTATTCGTCATTTCCTTATTTGATTTCTTTAGATCTATGGGAAAGGAAGAGATGGCAGATGATTACAGTTTTTTAACAAAGTTTCGAAAGTATGTCCAAACATATTCGATAATCCTTTTTCAGTCCGTAACTTTTAAACAATATCAGCTATCGAAAGACCATCGATATAAAATATATTCCCTTATTCTTAATATTATTAGATCCGTTAAGGCCGGAATAGGTAGGTTGGTTGGGCGTTGAACTCGCATCCCTCGGGTTGTTAATTCGAACCCAGCAGACCGAAGATCCGAAGATTCACCGTGTGTGAGGCGGCTGGTGCACGTATAAATCTGCCGCAGTCACAAGGTCCTTCATGTCGAGAGTAATTTCCCCTGGGGGTACTGGCTCAGAGGTGATCGCTTTCCGATTCAGGTCTAATTTACAATCAGAATGAGTGAATGATATCCGCCCATAAAAAAGGTGACGTGTGATTAGTTAAGAACTTACTCTTTGTGATTAGTTAAGAACTTACTCTTGGCTCTAGACAGCGCTACTGAAAAACAAGAGGCGCTCTCTCGGTTTAAATTCACTGACTTCGCCAGTGGGCTTGTCTGTAAAAAGTGCCATTAGAAACAACAACTTATTCAGAATTTCATTTTGTCTTTCGCACAAAGAAATTTATGCGGAAATAACATCTATCAGCCATTTCTATTTCCTTTTAACTGAGCCATCTACGAATTTTACCTAGAAATTATTTCTTGCAGGATCATGTTTTAGCTCCGCTGAAACCTGTCATAAAAATTGCTGGAAAAAAATCCCTACTAAAAAATGTAGCTACTTCCCCACATTTCATCAGAGTGATTTAAAAAATGCAAGATCATTGATAAATGATTTCGAAGGAGAATCATATACGATAAATCGTAGAGAACACCTGACATTAATTCAAGGTGGGAAAAAATCCACAACCTTTTCAATTGTTTCTTAAGAAAATTAATTAGATTTAATAAAGTTTACGGGAAACATATTGTTAATTTTGCATCGTGATTATTAATATCCTGATCATCATCAAGCTTGGTTTGTCCTCTTTTTTCTTCAACCCTTGATTTTCGAGGTCATAGATCTCTCAGAAGTTATTATATTGTAGCATATATTTGAATCCTGTTACAGAAAAATCAATCTATCCTGAAGCTGTATAGTGGAAAAGTCAAAAAGGTTGAATAAATAACGTTTATGCTTATTTGTAAAGAAAACACAAAACGTTAAAAAAACACATATGAAGAAGACATAAAAAGGCTCATTCAGAAATACACTATCATGGAAAACTATTAAAAGACCACAACGGCACAAAGAAAACTATCTGAAAGGCAAAACTTCAAAGAAGTTTCACTCGACTATTCATTTAAACACAATTCAATTAAACGCTGATTCTTCTCAGTATTTTCTCTCAGATTTTTACAGTTTCCGTGGCAGCGCAAATTAGTTTCGAAAACACATTCTGGAACTCATGTCTCATGCAACTATCATGAAGATTCTTGTAGATTCGGGATCTTTGACGTTTTCCTGCAATTTCACCAGAGGGGCGCGGTGGTCTAGTGGTAAGGTCTGGGTTCCTGACCCGAAGCGTTTCAAGTTCGAGACCAGATTCCACTGAAGAACCGTCGTGTAAGGGGGTCTGTTGCACGTTAAATCCGTCAGGGGTAAACGCCCTCCCCCTGGTGTAGTGTGGAGAGGGAGATGTCAGTTCAAGTGTCATCCTCGTCATCTGACCGCTGTTCAAAATGACGAGGTCTGTCCAAAAATAGCCCTAGTGTGGTCTTACAACGGGACGTTAATGTAACTGACCTGAATCAATTTTACCAGAGTCGTTACAGAGTTGCCAAATGTTCATCAAATTTCTCATCAAGTTCGGGGTCATTGACTCGACATCCATTCAGCATCCATCATTATATCTGCAAATCTTCCACTTTTACTCAGATATTTACTGTGTAGAGAAGTAATGATTTCGTAACAGTATATTCTTGACTGATTTCAAATTATTTAAAATTTATTGTTCAGCTGAGAGATCAATAGGATTTTTAAAGTGTGCATTGGCAATTAATCTCTTGATTCATGTGATTCAAATCAAAAATATAATAATCGGACATTTGGAGAGGTTTAAAACTTATTCCATAATACAAAAATTTAAAATAGGCAATGTAAGTAAATTTTGCACCACAACAGATTAAGATCAATATGTTTGAAATCTGAACAATTGCTTATGAATAATATATTTTGAAAAAATAATTGAAATTCTGAGCATTGAATGCAAGGATTATGGTGAAAATCTCAGACATATAATAACATAGACACCTATCCTATGTAATTTAAATTTCAATGACATTTTACAATATCATCATGCATTTATTTTCTCACAACACAAGCTTATCATGAATATCTCCCAAGAATATATTGAATAAAAAATTTAAAATTTCTTCCTTCTTTTAAAGAAGTATTTTATGTCAAAACAGGCTCGATGTGATATCAATAAAAAAAAATAAAAGATTTCCAGTGAATTTACTCTACAAGAATGTTTTTATGTCTCGCCTAGAACTGAAGTGTTTTGTAAAGGAACTTGCAAATAGTATGCAAACATTATTCCCCGACTACTTCACACATAAATGTTTGAGATAAATGTAATAGGCTACTACTTATTATTTTCTCGTATACGAAGTATGGAGAAAGTATAAAGATAGATATATAGAAATCGTCAAAAAATTCGAACTCGAGATTTTGATGAACCTTCATGTTTTAGACTTCCCTGAATTTGAAAAACACATTTTCGGAAAATGTCTATGTGTCTGTCTGAAACAGAGATAACTCAAAAACGCTTTGAGCTAGACGGATGAAATTTGGTATTCTACCTTTACAACAACTTTGTAGATTTGTATCCAATTTTGTACTAATTGTGAAGTGTGTCTGTACCGCTGTAGGAATATAAATTAATGCCATAACTACAAAACGAAGAAAGTATATAGGAAAAATTCAATACACGGATTTAACATTTATAGCATAGAGATCTATCAAAGTTTGACCAAATTCACGAAGAGGCTGATCGTCGGTCTGTACTTTAGAAAGTATGTAAATATGGTAACTCTCAAAAGCACAATGACTTTAATATGACACATTTCGAATGTTATTTTGTGACTACAAGTGAAGTTTAGTGTCAATTTTCTGTTTCAATCAGTTGGAAAGAAAGATCACCCCAATACCCAAGATAAATATGCTAAATTCCTGCGAAAGGTTAATATTTTATAACAGTTGTACCCTAATGTAATAGAAGACACTCTTTATCTCTATTAGAAAGTATATAGAACGTCGTTTAAACTATGAAGAAAATTTAATTAATAACTTTCTTTAAAACCGAACTTTCTTTCTATAATTGAACTATTAAAATTTTTATAACGTAAAACGATACAAATTTTTAAGGAACAAATAAGAAATTTATTTTAACTATGCAATGTATTTTTTAGATCAAACATCATTAAAATTCTAAATCATAATAAGTGGATTGAAAATGATTGACATACATTTGATTATTTTATAGAATTAAAAAGAGAATGTATTTCTTGAGACGAGGATTGCTTTATTTTCGCATACAGGGAATAAATAAGAAAAATTGCTAACACCATGTAATTATTGACCAACATTTTCATTATTAAAAAAAGTAAATATTTAGGAGCATATGAAGATTTAAAAAAATATTTACTGAACATAGCATTAAAATATTTTTTCGTTATTCTAAAGTTAAATGTTAGATGTATCTGCCAAGTTATTAAGAGAAGCAATAATACGCATGTGTCATACTCGACATTCTCAACATGGAAAAAGTAACAGAATATATTTATATATCGTGATCATCAGCAACGGAAAAAAAAGATGAAATCTTAGTAGAAATGATGAAAACGATTTGATTGAAATTTCATGTATTTCATTAAAAATGCTTTTTCCATAATAATATAATTTTTTTAATTATAAGGCAAGAAATTTTAGTACTTATGGATTCCTCGGATAAATATATATGTTTAATTATTCATTTATATTTAATAAAAGGAATAAATTTTTATTATAAGGAATTTTCAATTATTCTATGATTTTCATGATTTAAATATTCAGGGTGTTTTTATATAGTATAATATTAACTCAAAGAAGAAACTGACATGTGGAGGGAGAGAAAATATAATAAGTTACTATTAAATAATAATGAGATAAAATAAATTCAATAAAATAGATAAAATTAAGGTCGATATTTTTGAAACTACTTTTCATTAGGATACTTGACTGTGCGAGTAACAATTTAGTGTTTTTGAAAATCTACAATTTCAAATATCTATATCTATAAATAATAATAATAACTATATGAGAATAGGAATTACAAACAAACAAAAATATGCATGTAATATTAAGGCATTTAAATTCGTTCTGATTTTTTTTCAAAAGCATTCGAAAATAATTATATTTTCGAATATTTGTATAAAAAAATCAACAAATCAAAAATACAACGGTTAAAGGGCGAAAATTAAAAAAAAAATGAGATATATTTTTGCTAAAAAGAAGTATAAAGCAAAATTCTTCTGATTTAGAGATTTGTCAAATACTTTCCTTAAAAGTTTGGAAGTACCTTGAGAAAAAATAAGTTTTCTATCCATTTTTAAATACTGAGGTTCGATTAATAAATAATGAGAAATTTTGCATTTCTTCACATTGTGAAATATTCGTTAAAACGCGTCTAAACAAATAGATTACTTATTCTCTAGTTCAGAAACTGGAGAATATATTGAAAACTCATTATATCGAATTTGATTAGAAATATGCATTAGATTTTCATTTATAAGGTTTTCAGTACGAAAATTCTATCATATTCTATATTTGTTTATTGTATATATGTTTTATTGTATTTTAAGATATAAAATACAATAAAACATATATAATTGCAAATATATAAATTATTGTAACTTCCCAAAAATAGACTTCGAAACAAAATTCTAACGGTCGCATAAAGAAACAGTTCAAACATTAAGAATATAAAAATCATAATTTCACAAAAAAAAATCAATTTTTAAACCTAGCCACTTATCTTTTATTCTTGGAGCCTTATATATCTTTTTACGGACAAACAGTCATTTTACTTTATTACCATCGAACGCGTAAGAAACTCTACCAAAATATTAAAAAATACAATATTTAGAATATATAGTTTTTCATTTTTTTTATATGAATCATTAAAAAAAATCCTTTCCTTTTTCTACTCTAATTCATATTTAACAGAACGAATATTTATTAGCTTACACACTAAAATTAGGTGACATTCCCAAAGCACGTGTACTCGTTTCGTAGCCAATTTTCACGTTCCCTCTGGACTAATCTCTGCTCATAAAGACCCCATGATGCCGAGCGACAATTTCCTGCAACGTAATTCCAACCAATTCGACGGAATTCGACGTCTCTACGTCGAATGCAATGGGAAATATCCCATCAACATAAAATTGAGATGAGATTTCCATTCTGTTGGTTACAGCCCGATGTCGTGCGGGAAATTACAGATGTATTGACAGGAAATTCGAAATTTATTAATTGAAAATATAATTGATAATAGATAGAGGTGTCTTCCGTTCTGGAACAATCTCAGGAAATTGCTAAAATTATAAGAAAGAGCTTAATCTTCGGAAGAACATAGCTGGTAAGAACTAAATGAGCTATTGAAAAGAGCTTAAGCTCAAACTTTGTAAGATTTAAGATTCGTTACAGGATAACTATTTTTTTACCAATCAAGTAAAAGAGATTACTTTTCAGGGAATAGGGATAAATAGAAGATGATAAAGAATTTATATTAAGGATTTTCACTTAAATCATGAATTGTACACTTAAATGAGGGCATATGCTCTTAAATCTAGAAACCTTACTTATTAATTCTTGATGTTTATTAAGCAATTAATTTGTGAAGTTTTATTCTTTTTTACGTGTTTCTACTCCGTTCTGGAACAATCTCAGGAAATTGCTAAAATTATAAGCAAGAACTTAACCTTTGGAAAAACATAGCTGGTAAGAACTAGATGAGCTATTGAAAAGAGCTTAAGGTCAAACTTTGTAAGATTTAAGATTCGTTGCAGGATAACTATTTTTTTACCAATCAAGTAAAAGAGATTACTTTTCAGGGAATGGGGATAAATAGAAGATGATAAAGAATTTATATTAAAGGTTTTCACTTAAACCATAAATTATATACTTAAATTAGAACATATGCACTTGAATCTAGAAACCTTACTTATTAATTCTTGATGTTTACTAAGCAATTAATTTGTGAAGTTTTATTCTTTTTTTACGTGTTTCTTCCAAGCGAAATTAGAATGCCATATTATTCACGCTACATATAGTAAGGGAATTCTTTGTCAAGTATAATTCTTCTAGCAGTAAAAGAGAATCTGTGCTTACATATGTGTATGTGTGTGCAGGACAGGCTTTTCTGGCACTCTATAAGCTTAAAGCTAAAAAATTTCTTCCAACATATTTTAAAGATTAGAAATGAAATATCTTTTTTTCGAAATTTAACATACAATCAGGATTAAATACAGGCTAAGCAACATTTTCTCAGGGCTTTTTTTTATAAACTTTGCAAAAATAGCAAAATTTTTATTTTTATACGTCCACAAAATACAGAAATTTATTTTTTCAAATGTATCAACTTAATTGCGTAGTTTTTTTCCTTAATTTTAATCATTTTTCTAAAATATTTTAAGAATAATTTGTAACATTTCACTGTTTCAATAAAATTCAACTTGTTTTTATTATTAGCGCAAATATTTAATTCCATGTTGTTGTTTTTTATTTTGTTTTCTGCGTAAAAAAAGAATATTCTCTTTTTTTTATTGTGTGGTAAAAAGTGACTAATTTTAGTTTTATATTATTTATTATTTACTATATCGAATGTGTAAATAAATCCGTATAGGATATTAAGCATAATAGGAGACACAACTAATAATGAAAGATTATGGATGTCATATTTTAATTCCTTTTCTCTAAATTTTTAATCTAACATTTGATGCAACAAATTATTTAATAATCTAACATACAGCCGAATTTAACGTACACTACTTCATTTTTACTCGTACAGTCAATTGCGATAATAATAAGCTTCGGAATTAGGTGCCTGCAGCATGCCAATATGCATTTCATGAAGTGGACAATTAGGTCTGGTTAGTTTCTGAAATTAGGGAATTCAAGCACTGAAAGAACTGAAAATATATCAATCTAAGAAAATAAGATTTTTTAAATGTCGTACATGACTTAAAATATACTTTGATATAAAAACATAATAATAAATTATGCTTATCAGATTCAAATAAATTGTAACTCAGTCATTATAGCTGGCGAATATGTTAATCACCCAAAGACCGATATATAAAAACATAAGGAGTGTTTTGTTTATATTAAACATGATTGCCTTAGTTACCTTGTTTTCTCATTATAAAGGAGGTCTATTTTTAAATGGGCCTTATAATTTTAGTACTTGAAGACTTAGACAATAAAGATATATCTGAGAAGATATTCCATCTTCTCACTATTTTGAAATAGGCCTTAAAATTTTGATTCATATTTTGATGATGAAGGCACATCCGAGAAGATATTCCATCTCCACCCCATCCACCTTACAATTTGAGGTGGGCCTTGGAATTTTGGTGCTTGCTTCGACAATCAAGACACATCTTAGAAGATACTCTATCTCCTCAACAATTTTTAGACGCTCCTTGAAATTTCCATTATTTTTTCAACAATAAATACACATCTGAGAATATACTCCATCTTTAGACATCTGCGCCAAAATTTTAAAATAGGTTTTGAATTCTTGATTTTTATTTTGGCATCTTCATCTACTACATCTTCAAATATCTTTATAGCAGAACCTCCACCTAGTATTTAATGTGAACAAGAAACATGAAATGTTTTTGGACTAGGAAATTCCTACGCATTTAATAGGCCACACTATCTCATACTCTCATTATACTAATGGAGTTTTCTCAATTGTGGTTATCGTATCTATGTTATCTTCGTCTATCAGTCACCTTTTTTTCACTTCAAAGCACTTTTCCAGGTCAAAATCTTTTTCTTTAAAATAAATCTTTTGATAATATAACGTGAAAATAATTTATTATCCCTTGAAATTAAATTCCATTAAGAACTTCTTTTTGTTTAACGAAGTTTACGAACTTACTACAAGAACAACAAACTCTCATTGTTCATTTCATCTGTTACTCTCTAGAATAATAAGAAGGAAAAAAATGGGAAACGAAAACAAAGGACCTTTTAACAACCATGACTTATCGGGATTCTTTTCCAGTATCAATTCTTCAGAAAAAGGAACCGAAAGCTAATTTATCGTCATTTTCATTTCTAAACTCAATGCTTGAATGTAAAAGTTTCTTTTATCCTTATTGAAAACAAGTTTTCTGACATGTTTGGTTATTGATATTAATTAAATTTAATTAACATTGTTTGTTCCTGTGACTATTGAATCATTATTCTTGATTCTTTATAAAAAGCTAAAATAAATCAATTCAAAACATTAGGGATATTAAATAATTTTTTTTAATTGAATGGAATAAGATAATGCATTTTATTAGCAAAAATGGAATAAACATGACTTATCTACATCTATATTTTCTAAATTAATTATGTTATTACTTTATATTTACGAAATTGTATTATTGTTTTTCTGAACAGTTAGTGACATACTAAGGACGATATTTTTAAAGAGGGGTCTTACGGATATTGAATAGATGCCAAAGTGATGATTCCGGCCTTGTTGACTATTTGTCGATGAACTTGACAGAAAAATCTGAAGCTTTTGAAACTATTGGGATTTTAGCGATGTATTAATTAACAACGAAGATACGATAACCTTCTAGAACATTCGTTACTCTGTGGTATAGAATCTGTTCTATAATTCTTAAAACTTTTAATTTTCTACATTGAAACATTTTAATGAGTTTATATATATTACGATATGAAAAGGAAAGTATGAATGGTGTATCTTATTTCAGAATGCATGAATGGAAGTGAAATGTCGAAACACAAACATAAAACGGTGAGCTGTGAACGAGTAAATCTGGTGTGAAGAAAAATTTTGTGATTATCTTTCTAATGTTATAAATGAATAATATTTCTTTTCCTTTCATGTTTCACTTTTGAGTGTGAGAATATTTGTATCTCAAAATATTTTCCAGCAATATATTTGCATTCTAAAATTCCTTTATTATAATGAACCTTAGAATTCCTTTTATTTTTTTCCACCATTTTAGCTTCAACAGTAATTCATTCACTGCATTGTTTCTTTTACTTGATTCCTTGATAAATCATACCTTTCTGTTTTTACTGGTGTTCTATTGCAAATACCAGCATGTGTTTTCTTTACAAAACAAAATGGTCCTTACAAACCAGTCTTATAAAGAATTTATTTTCTTCCCTCCTCTTAGAACTGTATATCATAACAAAATCATGAATGACTTGCACGGTATTAGCGAAAAGTAGTTACGACATAGAGATATTTTGCGTCAATCTAGCACTTTTACATTTTTTACATTTATCGTTTGATTTATGGTGAACAAAAATTCCGCAATAGTTTGTGATCTTTGGAGATTGATATCTGGCATAAAGTTAACACATAAGTAATCTGAAATCGGTTATTTATATCGGCTTCTTATTTTACAACCGATTCAGACTATGATTTGGGAAAAAATGGAATTTTTGATACAAGCATTGAATTATTGCAGTTGCATTCAAACGAAATTCATTCATTCAAACGAATTGTATGCAAGTCAGTAAGCCTTTGTCTTCCTCTAAAGAAGGAGACTACATTAAAAAGTCAATATTTTGAATAAAATAAGATTTTTAAAATTTAATATTCATCATGTTTTAGTTGTTTTCTTTATGAAACCTTTTTATTTTTGTTTTTAAATCAAGGTTCAAGGAAATTATACTGATTTTTATATTTTCATTTATATATGTTTTAATGCTACTTTACATCTTTAAAAGCTCAAATTCTTATCTTTTTAAAAGTTTCCTACGAAAAAAAACCCTCATAAATTAGAATATAATGCATAGTTTTTATTCAACTTTGGAATAATAGTTTCTCAATATATTTTACAATTACTGAACTAGAAAATAAGTATTATATTCAATAAAAAAATATTTTACAATTTTTTTAATGCCCTCTTCTGCTTGCTGTCTCAGAGAGAAAAAAAATCAAACTTTTATTGTAATTTTCAGTCGAATCTCAATATTGATAGAGTATAACGCATTTCTTAGTTCAGGAATTTATATTTGCATTTTTATACGTTAAAATGCTATTTTAAATTATCAAATCTCATAAATTAGAATGTAATGCATATTTTTTAAAATTCAAACTTGGTATAATAACTCCTTAAGATGTTCGACAGTTGTTGAACTCATAAATAAATATTCTACAATTTTTTGAAAGCTTCACAAAGGAAAAAACAATTGAAATTTTGAATTTATTTATGAATCTAACTACAATTTTAAAAGAATAGATAGAAATACAGTTTATTTTAATTTAGAAGCTAGATAACATATTTCTTAAGCTTCCTACAACTTTTAAGAAAATCATTTGACAAACCTCTAATCAAAAAGATTTTGTATTCCACATTTTAGATAAAAAAAATTATTTAATTTTCCAATTATTAAAAAAAAAACTTTTTTCACTTAATTGGTATATTTGGTTTCCAACATGATTTTTTTTTCAAACTGTTTTATCCAAAAATATAATTATTTTATTGCGGTTTTCAAACATTTCATCCCGTGCACAGTTACATAGTATTTGACAATGGATTGTAAATTCTTCCGCGCTTTTGTGCATGCGTTAAGATGGGTTTAAATCGACAAAATAGGGGTAAGAGGAAAGATGAATGGAAGAGATTTTTACATTTAATAATGAAGACTCGTGTTTTTATGAGACGTAAACATTACAGATAATCAGTTATACAGAAAGAAAAAGGTGCTAATTCACTTTAAAATATTTCAGAGGACTTTTTATTTAAAGTAAGGGACATAACCATTAACTTATGAAGAATAAATAAAAAAATTATGTTCTTAAAATTTGGTAATTATTTTTTTACAAAATAATAATGATCTTTTTTTATATTAGAATGCTTCTTTTATATATGTTATTAAATTTGCTCGTCAATATTTTAATTAACCGTTTTCTTCTTCTTGGTCACAATATTTAATAATATTATGTAAAATTTTCTTCGTAACCTTCCTGAAAGCTTTCTTACCACTCTTGGCTACCCATAGCAAAACAAAATTTTGAGTGAAAATAAAATGCTGTCAGAAATAACACAACACTCACATATACATGAAAAAAAAAATGAACTTTATTATAAAAAGTATTTAATGGGGGGAATCCAAGGTCAAAGGTGATAACCGGGAATGCTCTTATCGTTCACATCTCACCTCTTAATGAGATGGAATCTTCGAAATCTGGTCGTCTCAGAATCAGTTGAAAGAACATTGTCTTAATATCACTGCAGATTTCTCTCTATTACTACCTTATGTAATTGTAGCAAAACGTTTTAATAACTCACAATTGCAATGAAGCTAAAAATGCCCTCACACATTTTCCCGTTAAATTCATCCTCATTTAGGTTACTTATGCAATGAAAGCGATGTAGTTTCGTAAAATTATTAACAGTTAAGCTCTGAATTTTTTTATAATGTTAGAAAAGTTTTGTCAAATTTCACTACGCTCTTTTTAAGTCGTATTAATTCCAACTTTAATCCACATTTTTCTAGAAAACTGCTTATTGAGTTGGTGCGATTCATCATAAATTGTCTGAGCTTTTGACGAAATTGAAATTAATGATCTTAGAAAACTTTGGAATGCTTTAAAATCTGTTAAAACTATGAGCTAATTCAGTAGTTGCAATTAAAATTTAATTATATTTGAATGAAAAGTTACCGAAGAGAAATTATATTTTGAAATAATCATTTCTTGTCTCTTTGATTCAGTTCTAGTTTTCTATAAGTTTGCCAATTATATTGATTGTAATGTAAAAGGTTACGTAATTTTTTTAAGTACTTATTGTACGAAAGTGATAGAGTATTGTTTATTAGTAGATATATACGTTTAATTTTATTATTTTTTTTAATTTTATTTGCGTGATATACTTTAAATTCTAACATAATGACGGCATGAAATATTTTGTTATAAAAAATGGTGTCTTATAATTTTCAACAAGC
>JAPMOR010055015.1:0-15545 GCA_026543865.1 Argiope aurantia | reverse complement strand
TGTTACGAAATTTCCCAGGTTCGTTTGAATAGTAGAAGTTATATGGTGTGGAGAACGCTCAATCAGCAGGCGGCAGTAGAAAAAGAAACAACGACGTTTATTTACAAGAAGACACACCGGACAGCACAAAGAGAAGACGATTATCTTTAGCCGCGAGACATGCAAACAGCAGCACACAACAAGACTCTACTGCAGACAGTAGCGCGCAGCTTTGTTCAACACTAGCTTGACTCCGTCGCTGCTCTGCTAATCCTTGGAAAACCAGTTCTTCACCGTCGATTCCAACTACTCTACTCTACCGCAGACTGCCTCCTATTATAGGTCTCAGGAGGTGGGGCTAGAAGCCTCTCAACCTATCACGAACGTTCGAGACGTATCTCGGTTCCTAATGGACGGATCGGGAAAATTCTCGATGTTTCGGGTATAATCTATCGTGGCGCCAAAGTCGCCAAATGGTTGCCAAGATCTGGGACCTCCGACGCGACACCCGGACTGTGTCCAGTACAGATGACTCTAAAACAATCTTTCTGATGATGGAACCAACTTTGCTGGTAAGCCGCATCACAGATTCGTAACAATATATATATATATATATTCATTTTATGCACCTCGTAAATGGCTCAAACGATTTTTATCCAATTTTATATTTAGATGAGGTTTTATTTTTCAAGTTTATGTACCTGAAAAAAAAAGCGATTTTACGTACATCAAAATTCAATTACAAAAAAACATTGGCATGCGGCCTTACGCGACCAGCATAAGCGTCTTTGAGATAGAATAATGATTAGTCTTCGGGCTCCCATGCATTTTTCTCACGTTCGATCCCTCAATTGCAATTCAATGACATTTCGATTTTAAGTTTAAACGAGTCATAGGAAAGGATTTTATTCATGATTAAAAAAAAGAAAAAAACTTTATCGAGAGATCCAGGTATTCCTTCCTTCATATGGTAACAATTTTTTTAAAAGTTTCCTCCCGAATTTTATTGAAGAGCTTTTATTAAATTGAATATACATGAAAAATAATTTGCATGTGTATCATAAATTTTTTACAAATAAAGATATACACTATTCTGTCATTCCGTTTAATGTCTTTTAGTGGACTCATAAAATAGAATTAGTTTTCTAAATACTAACATTCTCAGTTTGAAGATGAAAGCCATCTCCTAGATTTATCCGGAGGTGAAATAATATTCTCGCTTTTCTTTCAAGACGGTTTCTTTCGGCGCTACGCAACCGTTGCCTCCGCTAAGAAGATTCTCTTCCGGAATTCAGCTAATGACATTGGAAGAACGTGAGGAAATGAAGGCCGAAGAGAACAGTTATTTTCTATTTGCAGAAAGTTTCATCCAATAAACGGAAACATAGAAAGACGAGTATGCCTTTCCATATGAGGCGTAAGTTTTGCCCTAATAAAAGCTAAAAATGTGTTTTCTTAATCAAGATTTATTTTCTCTTGAAATGAAACTCCGATATAGAGAGTTCCTCAAAACTAACGAAGGAAAAATAAGTGTTATCATATATTAGTTGAAAATAAAAGATGGTTATTAATAATTAATAGCAGTAAGAGAAATATATTTCTCATATGCAATGAAATATGAATAAATTTAAGGTGTTAATTGTTGCAATGAATGAATTTGTTCTGATAGAAGAAACAATTGTTGGAGAAGAACTAAGTTTCTTAAACTGAAAAAAGTGATACTACTTACAATATGTGTTTTGAGAAATAATAACATTATTTTTTGAAATAACAGTTACGGAAACCATAAACAGCTACTCCGACCCACCCAAAGACATAGGATAAATCTAAATGACCTTGAATTCTGACTTCAGTCCTGATGGCACAGTACCATGTGTCATCAGGGCTATTAATAACCACAATACAACCACCTCCAAAGAAGGAGTCAATACGTCATCGGAGGAGACAGCTGCTTTCGCACCATCTTTGTAAATATTAGGATGGCGAGAAGCAACGATCAAACTGAAAACTTCTCATGCTCATACTTGAGGTGTCGCTCGGGGATCAAAATGTAAGGTTACAGTGAAATCATTTTCAGAATATGGAATAAAAACTTCTGTGATGTTTGGCCGCCATTGGCAACGTCTGTGGAAACGATTGGCGAGATTCCCCGCCGTCGTTGAGGGTTATTGTCTTATTTATATGATATGTTTAGAAGAGCGTGTGTGGAGGAAGGAGATGGATGGTAATGCTTTTGCTTTGACTTTGAATAGATAATTTTAAGAAATGTCTGAGCCCTGCGTTTTATTTGAGATATGTGTTTTCTTTAAGAATATGCTCGGTCGTTAAAACCTCACATATTATATATTGCTAGTTGATTTGTTAAGTGGAAATAAATGACAACGGAAAGGATTGTGTAGCCCAAAACCTAATAATAAAAGACCAGTACAGAACAATTTAAAAAGCACAAATGAATTCCTTCCATATATCACTGACAGGGAATTATAGCATGCTAATATAATTTAGCATTATCAAACATGCCAATTGTTTCACATGTCTATGTTTTGTGCCAGACAAACGTTGGAAAGCATTGAAAAGCAATTTATATATCAGGAAGAATCAATTATTTATGCGTTATTTAATTCTGTCAAGTCTTTCCTATTGAACTAGACTGTCATCGTGAGTAAAAGTAAGGATTCTGAAAAGTAACGAAACTGACGTGAGCTTCTCTCGTTTTTACAGTTGCGCAATCTCGAGCCGAAAGTATGACTCAACTACACGCACGTCACAGCCCTTTTTACGGGGCGGACTTCATTCATGTGTTTCATTCACAGGTCGTAATTTAAACCTGAATCCGAGAACAATCACCCCTGATCCAATACACCCAGTGGTGTTACGACATGGAGGACTTTCTGACCACGCCAGATTTATACGTGCGTCACCCATCATACACACGGAAAATCTTCGGCCAGCGAGGTCCGAACTCGCAACCCAATTCAGCGCCCTACCAACCAGGCTACCGCGTCATGAAAAGTTTGTAAATACGAAAAGCAAATTCTATAGGGTAGAGAAAGAAATGCAAAGTAGTCATGTAACATCATACTACATACTACATACATCAAGACACTAATATGACTGGTGAAATCTATAAAGTACTTTCTACTACTACTTAGAATGTATTAGATATTTAAATCTATTCTTAAGTTAAAAACATTTTGTTTATTATAGAAAAAAAAATAATGGATTTTGTTCTTTTCTTCATTACGCCTCCTCAATCAAAATGTTAAATTAATATTTCAGTGAATTTGCATCATACAAGGTCTTCAATTAAAATGTTAACTTCAAATTTCAGTGAAGTTGCATATGCAATGCCTTCAATTAAAATATTAAATTCATGTTTCAATGAATTTGCATTATACAAGGTCTTCAACTAAAATGTTTAAAACATTTCAGTTGTTTATATTTTTAAAACTATTTTTGGAAAAAAAAAGTGTCGACATCTTATGCGCTGATTTTTTATGCGACAGATACCATATCTAGCTCACTAATATTTATTCACTGAACCTTTCACTTATCAATGCATAAAAGTGGGTATTAATTTTTATATTACTTTTTAGATTTTTTTGGCGATGTAATCTCAATTATCTAACAAGGAGTAACTAAAATTTTGTGCTTTCGAGAGTATAAGCTGCAATATCTATGTGTTGAAATTTTGCATTCGTTGATCATTCTAGTCATTAAAAACTCGTATGTCATATGATTATTTTATGATCAGTTTGTGTATTAATTCATGGTTTATTACTATTGTAATTTTAATTTATACATGCTTATTTCTGCTATATATACCTCAACAATTGATAAATTGCTATTTTTGGAAAACATCATTTTGTTAGCATCAAACATTTCTGAAGTCATCTTGAGCAAACTTATTTTCATTATTTTAAAATGAAATTTTAAAATAATATGTTATGTTATATTTTGACAAAAAAAAAGCTTTTATTTAAGGAATTCTCGAAATAGAAATACGAAAGTTTTATCCTAATATTTTGAATCGCTAATACATTAAAAGTAGTTTATTCTTTAGATACTTTTCTTATTTTCTTCAAATTTCTTTTTATGGTGTCAATGCATTGTCCGTATCAAATGCATTAAAATTGTGATAGTCAGGGGCAAAAGTAATTATGTAGCGGTTATTATATTATTTCTGATTTCTCGAGTCCTTTGTAAATCTTCAAAGGACTCGATAAAATCACCGATGTTTAAAAACCCAAAATTATTAAAGAGTTTCATACAAGTGGTTTCTACTTAACCCCAGGCAATTTTAATGCTAATGGTAAATACATATACATAAAATGGTAATATGATACATATTTGATGCTAATGGTAAATGTTTTTATTGCAAATAAAAGCAAATGTTTCAGTATGAGCATTACAATGTTATATAAAAAAAAGTCTTATATCGTATGCCTCGAAAGTTATTTAAATAGTTATTCATAAATTCCCATCATGCACCATTTATGCATTACTGGAGCAACTGTTGTATTGCTACTTTACAGAAATGTTTGTCATAAGTACCGTAGAAATAAATATATATTTTTCTCTCGTCTCTAAATTTCTCTCAAAGCCCTGATAAAGTATATTTAATTTTCTAAATACAAAATCTCTTAATTTTTATTCGAAATCGGTTTACTAAGAGTAAATAATAGCTCACTCTAAAATACATTACTATTTATTCGTTTGGCTCTTAACTGCAAGTTTCTTTCTACATATCGTAGCCATTTTTATTTCTAAAATAATTTCTTCATTTCTTTCTGGATTTCAGCTAATGGCATCCGAAGAAAGTGGGGATGGGAATGCCGAAGGAAAAAACGTTTATTTGATTTGTGTAGAAAGTTTCATTTAATAAGTTGAAATAAAGAAAAATGGACATGCTTCTTCCTTGTCAGCACGAGTACGGAATTACAAAATATGGTCATTGGATATTCTATGGGGCATTGGATTACAAAATTTCATTGATAATTGGAATGTTTCTATGACATATTTATTTATCAAAAATGATTTGTACGCTATTTTAAGAGACAAAGTCTTCTTCTTTATAAAAAGGAAATACAAAAATATTTCATCTATTCTAATTAATTTCAAGTAATAATTCTTCTTAATAAAATTCATTCACTCATTTATTTCTACTCCTTTTATAATTAAATAATTAACAATTTAAGATAAATGCAGTCGCTCTCTTTAATATTTTATTTTCCCAGAATTATTTGTCATAGAATGAAACTGAGTGATTTATTTCTATTAAATCCTAAAATTGTTCATAAAATAACAAAGAATTCCCATTATTAATTTCACAATTTTTTCTTTTCGGAAAATAAATTTCTATAAAACATATTTGTATCTATACATGCTTTGTTAGCATAAAACTAACCCTGCTTTTGTCACTAAAAAATTTATGAAATTCATCTTTTATGGAAAACTTCCAAACGCAAAAGTTTTATTGAAAGTTGAATTATTGATTTAATAATATAGATATTCAAATATGCTAAATAACACATTTTTTTCTTGCATTTATTTTTTCGGAAATATCACTTTCAATATTTATTTCCTTTCATTCAGACACGTGCTGAAAATTATAATTTTCTATGTATGTATTCTATAACTTACTATATATAACTTACACAATATGTTGCTTATATAACTTACACAATATGTGTAAGAATTAATATCTGTAAGAATTAATTTGAGATTTTGTCTGCGTAATGGCAAGGCGCTGATAAAAAAAATAATTTTACCTATGCATGGGTAAAATGTCGTGGAGACTAAATCTTATTTTTATTTAATGGGAAATAAATTATTTAAAAAGATAAACAAACTATTTTTAAAATGTAATAAAATTAGAAATTTGATTTATTAAACGAACATTAATATTACAATAATTGAAAAGATAAATTTTTGAACTTTTAACTTGATGTTAAAATCAGTTATGTGATGTGATAATTTCAGAAGTTATCAAGGAAAATGCCAAGATTTAGCTTAATTTTTAATTAATTAAAATTTCAACGAATAATTCAAAAATAATATTACTCCAACGTGCATATTTCAGTCCAGTAAATTATGTATGTGTCAAATTTGGTAGTTATAGATCCAAAGGTCTGGTCGGTAGAGTACCAATCACATATACGCTAATATTCATATTTATTAATTAGTATAGATTATAATTGAATTGTTTATACATCAAAATAATGATAATATTTTTGGCAAAGTCTTTATATTATTTATCTAAAAATATTTTGAAATTGCTTGTAATTTGAGTCTTCTTACTGGAGTTGGAATTCTCAAGAAACATAAGAGCGCGGCCATTAAACCTTATCGAATTCGTTATTGAAGCACGTTCGCCGGAACCCCTACTTAAAAGCACCAATCAAGCAAACCTTAGAATCTTACCAGAAAATTCATGTCATAAAATGAAAGCAAGACTCAATAACACTGCACATTAAAGTACTTCTATCATTATGGTATGCCTTGCAATCGGGATAACAACCATATTTCAGAGAAAGAAAATCTTCTTCGATATGATGGCAAATAGGGTCACGTGATGAAGGTAAAAACTGGATTTGAGTCACGCATGTCACGTGCATGAGTTTTTTTCTAGATTTCCGTTTTTGCAATTTCTTCAAGATCTGAGGGATTTTTTTTTGTGCAAACTCACTATTATTGATACGTGAGGGATACAATTCGCATAGAAAAAACTACAAATAGCTATGGCCAAAGCGTTCAAACATGCTTTGTTTGTCTCTTCTCGTTTGCGTTAACGGGTTTCAGAATAGTCACGATAAAAATCTATTTCTTTGTAGGAGCTTTGAATTACTTTTTTTAGGGTATTTATAGATACAACTTGTATATTGTTCGTAAGATATTTTCTTATCACAATTTTTCGCTTTTTTTTCTACCCATCTAATTAAGATGTAACGCTTTATATAAAAACGGAAGAAATAGTTCGTTGAAATGAAGTGTTGATTTTTTTTCTCTGTTTTCTGTTTGCAAGAAATATTTGGCAAATCTTGTATTATCATTTAAAATATTTATTTTTGAGTTAATGTTTATAAATAACCGTTTTTATAAAATTGCTGGAGATCCCATTAAAACGTGTATTTTCTACTTCTCATCTGATTATATCTTCATCATTTTTAGTGAAAAAAATTCAGACATCAAATTTCTGATAATGCCGAAAAACTTGAAATGTGCATTTCCAATGCAGAAATGAAATTAAATAATCTTTCACAAATTGACAGTGCACTTTTTTTTAAATAAGGTCACACCATCGTATGGTGTCAATAGTTATTTGACAATATCCTGAAATTCTGTTATGAAATATTCATATTTAAAGGAAGGGGGAAAATACAAATTAAGATATGGAATGTATAAAACTTGTATTAATATAAATAATTTTTTAAATCATGAAGGAAAAATATTTTCCTTTATGAGTATAATTATAAACGATAAAATATTTTTTTTATGCTTAATATCAATTAATATTTTCTGAACCAATATGTATTAATGCCATTTATATTTGTCTTATTGTCAGTATGGATCTTATTAAAATTCAGATCATAATCATTAGCTTTCTGCCGTAACATTTTGGCATCAAAATATTAATAATCTTTGTTTTGAAGGAATTTTGTAGAAGTTATAATATTCAGCGTAAAAATATGGAAATATTTACCATTTAAATCTTTAAGCTTGAAAATTGGCAGAAATAAGATTACATATCTCACTAAAGAATTTAAAAATTAACATTGAGTTGTAATTTTCTAATTAAGTTGTAATTCTTTAATAAAGTACTAAATAGGTGCCATTAATGTCTGATTGTAAACAATAAAACTCATCAGAACAAACCTTCAGGAACTCTTTTTCATCGGTATACTTTGTGCAAGAACGGAATGAAGAAAATACATTTCCTTAGATAGCCCTGTTTTATTACAACAGCTGAGAGCACAGCTAATGATTTTGCAGTTTTCTTTTTGTAAGATTAATTACTTCTCCTATTACAGCCAAATAAAGCCAAGATTCGTTAACTACTCTTTGAATGATGTATTTGTAATTATCGTTTAATTGAAGAATTTGCATTAGGTACCTGGGTAAAATTGCTTTTAATAAAATATAGACCGTCGTTCGTCTGACATTTCCAGAGATTAAGCAAAATACACCTATTCACAAACACATTACAATACTTTTATTTAAATAAGCCTTTTTTTTTATTGAATCTGAGTGAAATTGATTTGTAAACTTTGTTCAATGCCGGCGTCATCCTCGTGATTTGTGCGTCCTGGGTCTGAGTCCCGGTTCGGGCATGATTGTTTTCCTTTTGCGTTCTATCTGTGAGGTCTGTGAATGTATCTCCCTGTAAAAAGGGGTTGAGAAGGGGTACTCATGAAGTAGCTAAGTCGTACTCTTGTCCCTAATTGGCGCTACTGAAAAAATAAGAGATGCTCACTCGGCTTAAATCGCTGGCGAATAATTGTCAGGGAGCTTGTAAAGTGTCATAAGTCACAACACAACAACAATCTTTGTTCAAATGAAAACGTAATTCATTAAAAATGTTGTATGTTGTAATGTATTTTGATGTATGTAAGAACATGTATGGTAATTTTTTATGTGAATGTATAGCAATACAGTTCTCGGTTTCTTCAAATAAATGCCAATTCTATGTTCATTTTTTTAAATAATTGGTATTCTATGGTCATTTATATACTGGTGACTCAAAAGTCCATTAAAATATAAAATTTCATTAATTTAAGGAATATTATAGGTAGAAAGGTAAAAATTCACACAGGGTTGACATAGGGTTTTAATAGAATTGGAAAGGTATCCAAAAATTGAACAAAACATTTCATTTTATATAATAATAAAAGCAATAATTAGTATTACAATTGATTTTTAGCAAAAACTAGATTATTTATGAAGCCCGGTGGCGTAGTGATAGCGCTTCGTGTTCTTAACGTACAGGCAGGGGGATCGATCCTCGGGCTGGGCAGGGGCGACTCAGTCTTTCGTCACTTCCGTGGGTATATAAACTGAAGACCAAGCATGCTTAGGAATTTAGCGCTGTTGGTTAGGCTGGCCACCTAATCGAGGCCTATGCATGCACCCCAAGGCCCTCGGAAAAGAAAGCAGTTATGGGAACTGTATGCCTTGGCCCACATGGTCTGTCGTGCCCTTGTATTTATCTCAGCAAGTTCTTTATAACAAATGACCGTCATGACGGCCTGTTATTTGACCATCAATACCTGCGATTGAAGGACATGTTGTGAACAGTATTTATGTAAGTGCGATGAGAAATTGTCTTCAGATGTTGTAATTTTGTTTTTTAACCCTATGAGCCCTGACCGCCCGAGATCGGCCCGTTTGACAGGGACCTAACACAGGCGCTTTGGGGCAGTTAAATGAGTTTAAATGAGCGCTCGCTGATAAATACCTTCTACACCTTAAACTCGTTTAACAGCCCAACAGCACCTGAATCAGACCCCTGTCGATCGGGGCGATCTCGGATGGTGAGAATTCCTAGCGTTAAAGAGGTCGGACGGTCGAGGTAGAAGTGCGACTTGAAGTAACTCCACAACCAATTATCACGCGTATAAAGATTTGGAGATCTATAAGTACAAGCATTGTGGAAGTGGCTGCTCGGCACGCTACCTTAACCAGATGATGTGCGCAAGAGATATTTCACACATGTAGCAAATATACCATCCTGCATAAATTCTACCAGGAGTTAATCTTCCAGTCAAGGGGTCATGCGACTCCCTTTCGTCGCTATCACATTTTGTAAAGCAGAACCATGCAATTCCTTGAATAAAAAATTCCGATCACGATAGATGTGGTAAATCTATACGCACCGTGACTTTCTCGTCATGCATTAGGGTTTCCACGACAGTTCTAGGATTTTCGACTGCCCAAACTCTGCATTTGTATGAGTTAAAGGACCTCCGGAGTATAAAATGAACTTTGTCGATCCACAATACGTATGATAATCAATCTTCATTGTCGCCTATTTTTTGAGACGCCCATTTCGGAAATGCTATCAGTTTTACAAAATCGAAAGTTGACAATTCATGATGATGATGGATTTTATACGGATAGCATTGTAGGATACACTTTAGTGCTCTCCAAATAGTATTGCATGGAATGCCCATGCTACCTGCATTCCACTTTTTTTCTTTTTTGGTTTCAATAAAACCTTATGTCCTTTCAAGCATATGTGCCTATTTTTACTTCTCTGCCTGCATTATTCGCAAATTATTAAATTTTCAAATACTTAACAGATGGTGCGCAATCGGTGATAAGTTTATCATTCATTCAAGAGGTGTTTGCGTATAATTAGGGTTTCAATCAACAATATTGCTTCTTTTACTCTATTATGAGATTTTAGAAGTTTGTATGCCTTAGTTCATTGAAATATTGCGAAAATCGCCTCTGTCTATTTTCTACAAAGGCATAAAACATCTAATGAATTCTAAAGGTTAGATTTAAAAAAAATGATGAGATCAATTTCGTCAGTATAATTTCTCTTTTTGTAAGGAATACGCAGAATGGAGCATTTCGAAATAAATATTTGGTTACTAATAAGAATTATCGTAAAGATGATTATTTATTTAAAAGAAATAAAAACCGTGTTTTTATTTCTGACCAAAACTACAAGTACTATAAGCTTTTCCCATTTCACATTTTCCATAAAACAATATTCCTTTCGTGGCATCAAGTACCTGGGAGAGTATTTTATTTATTTCATTAATTCCCGTTTCCACACTTGCATACCTTTTTCTTAGTAGAATAAAATACAAGGTAATTTTTTTCTTCTTTCTTCAGAAAAAGATCATAACACAATTTATTCTTTTAAGACAATCTCAAAAAGGAGCAAACGTGCGTCGATGGTGTGATATCTGATAATTCTCTTTATTTATTTCTTTTCTCCCCCACTGACATTGAAGTTCTTCCAAGTAGAAAGAAATTGTCACCAACTTGGAACTAGAACATGCTTCGATTTAAGCTTTTAATCAATTTTTTTCTTTTGAATTCCTTTTTTTTAATATTTTGTTTGTCTAAAAGAGCTTCTACATAGAAAACTCTCTTAGACTTCGATTTAAATGAAGAAAACTGTTGCAACCCTCAGGGAAGGAAGATATCTATATATTGCGGTTCACGCTTCATTGCCTTAAAGCGAAACTTCATTTTTTTTTTTTATCTGACGTAAAAATAAGTCAAAATGATGTGAAGTGTCTTAACTACTCCTCTCCTGAGCTTCTGGTTTGAATGGATGCGAAATGGTATCGATTGGAAGTTAGTGGCTAAGAAAGTTGTCATGTCAGTGAACAGTAAAGGTATTAGTCTTCTCACAACTTCCTTGTGGTGATCATTGTAGTTGGTGTAATAAAGATTAAATAAAAATTGCAATGTTTTCTAAAGGAATGTATTACTATTAATTACTGAAATGGTTCACTTTGTTGTTGTTGTTTCCTATGGTACTTACCACAGACAAGACCGCTGACAATGTTAGTCATTTTAAGTCGAGAAATTTAGCATCTCTTGTTTTAATATCACCATCTAAGGCCAAAAGTATAACTTATCTACTCATGCTTCACAACCCGTTTTACAGGCGGACTGTGTTCATACAATTCATTCACTTACCCACAGATGGTAATTTAGACGTGAATCAGAGATGGATCGCCTGTAAACTAGTAACCCCGGTGGTATCGTCTCGACTTGGAGGACTTTGTGATCACGAAAGATTTATACATGCACCAGCCATCTTATACTCGGAGAGTCTTCGGCTGGCGTGTTTCCAACTTACTACCCAAGGGACGCCAGTCCAACGCCGTGCCAATGAGGCGATCCTGGCCTTAAGTTTCACTTTTCTCTGCATTCGTACTTTTATTAAAGCTTTATGAATACTTTGCTCGTGTTAATTTATCTTCTTTAGTGAAAAGTTCTTAGTGTGATAATTTCTCAAAATCTGAGTATGAGATGACTTGAACAAAAAAAAAAATGGTATATTTATAATCTACTATAATGAGATTTGTATTTGTAGTGAATGCCTATCATAAAACATAGATCAATATGAATCTGTAAACTAAAAGGTCCGTTGAGGCTATGTGAGACGTAACTGGCGTACTGCCTATCATCCGGTTATTGACACGCATGATGTCTCTAAAAAGCTATTATCTCCTTTTTTCTACAGAACGCTCAAGCACTTGCCTCCGTGAAGTTTGTAGTCCAAATCAGTTGTTTAATTTCTTAAGTTTGAAAGTAAATACAATTATTTTACTAACATGTCGCAATAATTGGAATCAGCCACAACTACACGCCACCTAATCACGACAAATTGAACACTCCGATGCTCACTATTTCATAAATAAATGGCATTGACATGCTTATAATTTAATCAATGAATGCCATTGCCATGCTTCTCCTTTTTAAATAAATGGCACTGTATTGTTCATTTATTTAACTTTTTTCATAAAACTTGAGTCCCCAAAAGTGGATATGTAAGATTATTATTCCTCCACAATGTGGCTGGAGATAGTTTTTCATACAAAAATTATTACTCAATTTACTCTGTTATGATATTTGATAATTTGGTATATGATGATCTTAGGAATATTTTTCATAGGGATATGAAAGTTTTGCTCAAATAAGGACAAAATATAATTATTTTATATCATTATACATTAATTCCTGAATTTCATTGAAGGTCTTAGATGCAGTAGAAAGGGTAATTAGACTATATGCGGCTAAACTGTAATCACCTTGAACTCCAAGGTACATTTGAGAATTTCCAGAAAAAAAGATAAGTATAGTCTACATTCAGTAGTACTCCATTTAAATAGTCACGAAATATGCAAAACATTTACACAGAGTGTACTGCACTTATTAGTAATATATATTTATATATATATAGCCGAACAGATGGCACTTTCGGAATTTTAACTTCGATTTATTTCACCACGGGAGTCATATTACGTGCAGAGAAAAAGCGATAACAGATGCGTTAGTCTACATCACAACACCAGAGCAACAGAGACAGGAATTTTTTCGCTTCAGTGATTTTACTAATAGAACCCATTAGGGGTTTCTTTCACAAGTGCCGAATCAGGTAAGGAAATCTTAGGTATCTTTGAAAAGTATATGCAAGTATCAGGAATTTTTATTTCTTCGCTCTGATTGTGAAAAAAGAAATAGTCGGTACTTTTTTAGATCGCGTGTAATAAATAAATAAAAATAGTGCGAACTGAATCATGAAATAAGAGAACAATTTAGAATAAAGCTAACATGAACTAATTTATGATTAAAATATGAAATTAATCAATATCTAAATTAGATTAAAAAACATAAGTAACCCGCAGGAGCAATTCCCTCGTTTACTATCAAATATATGTATACTATTATCAGCAAGTCTTTGGACAATAATAGTTGCCTTCTTTGGGAGTAGGGATGGATTATTCAACACCACTATTAATGAGCTTCCAGGTACCTGTTTACTATTTTATGCATCAAAGGCAAAGACAAGTTATTGAAGTTTAAGTTATGAATGACCATTTTATCTGAAACGCAGATGTTTCATTTCCGATAATAAGTTACCGCACCAATTATTCCCTATAGTAACAAGTTACCATCTTTCATTTATACGAAAATGTAATAAACACTGACCATTGAACTGAAGCTGTTCATATATTGAAACTCCTTATATCTTATTTGACCTTATGAATAACACGGAAGCTAATATTCATAAATATTAAACATGCATTTTTGTTAAGCAACTACTGCTGGCTTCACTACATTGTGTAACTAAATTCACCAATCAAAACAATAGAAAATTATGTTGTGGATTAATTTGACGTGCTTTCAGTTAATACGTTCAAGGGAAACCGTCTCTTTGACGCATTATTAAATAAAGATACGTCGATTTTGCATAATATTTACAAGTATATGAATGCTTAATGAGTTAATTTTTCCACTGATTCGTTTAGAATAAATGAATTCACTGATAATATACAATCATAGTGTTTATGAACAGTTAAAAAAAGGAAGAAGGACTTAGATCTTTAAAATTCATGTTCAGCAACGATAGAACAAATTAGAAATCATACATGGAAAAAACCAGAATTACTGTGATGAATTCACTGATTATATGCATTTGCTTTTTTATGAAAAGTTTGAATAGATCTTTACGACAGCTTTCTTATATAATGCTCTCCCATGAGGGGCCTCTCGTAATGGAGGACGAGAAGCTTCTCGCATGGTGGTTGGTTCTCGCCATCCTTGAGGGTACACGAGTGGGGGTGGCTACCTCTTATCGATAACGGGACGCAATTCCTTAGGGAAGGTTGTATGTTGGCTCTTAGGAATCAACCACAGATTTCGCTAGTGTTGCTGTTGCAGCGGTCCGGTCATTAAAGTTTTTCCGTGTAACTTCGGGCGTTTCGGAGTAGTAAGCCTATGATGTATATATAATGCGGCATTTGAAATTACAGCAAATTATGGGAATGCGTATAAGTAAAATAATTTGACATTATTGCAATTATATTATTAATATATAGATAATATATGGCCTGAAACAGGATGCTTATTATTAAAAAAAATACAAAATTAATTAAAGATAAAAAAGTAATGAAGGAAATCAGTTCAAATAACTCAAAGCAACAGCAAACAAACATTGATATCAAAGCTCATAAATTCTGTAACATTTAAAAACACAAACATAGGATACTCACAATACATAGATACTCAGCATAGGAAGCATTCTGAAGATCATAGTTTATAAATAGATATGAATAAAACTGAAGACATAAATCCAACCTGAAGACTTCACCAAAGATTACCTGCAGGTAGGGATTCAAATCAATTTTTTTTCTTTGATAAGCTTGACTACTGTCCAAAATTCACTAAATATGTGACATCTTTATCCTAATTAGCAAATTAATTCAAGCAATACATTTCACATATCTTAATAATTAAAAAAAATTGGGTGAATTAGTGATATTCGTAATATTACCACATTAAAAAAAATAATGCACCTTCCTTGAAATAAATAAAAAATATTTTATTTAAAAAAAAGATTAAGAGAAATCCTTTTATGAAATAATTGCTGGAAGCAAAAATATGGTTGGATGAATGAAAATAAAGAAACAGTAAGATTAATTGGCAACATCATGGAGAGATTGATTGGAAATATTTAAAATCTGCACAGGCATTTATTTTTTTCTATGTAGGTAATCAGGTCGTTACTTGCATTATTTTTGGGAACTTAAATATTTATAGAATTACCATACTTGATATTAATGAATACTAACACTGCCTTTATAACGCTTCGAAAGCAGCTTATTTCGTGAGTAGATCAATCTTCAAGCATTAATTTTAACTTCGAATTGGTTTAAATCACGGTATTAGAATATCGAAAGCTTATTTTGAGATTATATAAGTTAAATTCAATAATTCGAATCACAGCATGGCATATAATCAATTTGACACCCAACATTCGATCGTTAGAGTTACTTGTTAATATTTGAAAAATATTGAAGATAATTTTCTTTTTG
>JAPMOR010054995.1:0-13254 GCA_026543865.1 Argiope aurantia | reverse complement strand
AGTTTCGTGGCCTAATGAATGCAGGCTTTAGCATCTTCCACCGTTTTCTCGCATCATCGTAATCAACAAGAAAATTTTGAAGATTTTGGCTCTCTTCCAGTGAGCTGTGAGCTTCAGCTTTTGTTGCTTTTCGACAATACCTCTTACTTTAGAGTCGAAACTCTTTGAAAGGAGACTTAATTTAGAATGATGTATGGGGAAAATTTCCGCATTTTCTGCGCCCTTATATTTGGTGAAATTATTATTCGAAAGAATGTCTAGTTCGCTTCTTAAAGGACACTCTTTTCAAGAAAATAATAACTAAATCGAATGATTTGAGATATATTTATTTATTTGTATATCACTTGTTAATCGCCGAATAATATTCGCCATCATTTGCTTTAAATTAAATTGAATGCTTGGAACCAGAAAGAGCTTATGGACAGTTTAATAGTTCGTTTGAAAGATTATTTATAAAGCTTATTATCTTTTTGACCCCACGGAGGGCCCTTCGTGATTGAGGATGAGAAGTTTCCGATATGGTGGTTTGTTCTCACCAACCTGAGGTTGTGTTTGGGGGGAAAGGGGTGGCTCATCCCATCAATGAAGGGACGTACTTCCTTAGGGAAGGGGTGTATCGTGGCCGGTGATAGCCCTTAGGACTCTACCACAGTTCTCGCCAGTATTGCTGCTGCGCGGTCCGATTATTCAGATTTTTCCTTGTAACTTCCGGCGGGTCGGTGTAGGCGAAATTTGTAGTTGTGCTAATTATCTTTTTGAAATTTCAGGCCTCGCAAGTTTCATATTTCACTTAACCCTAGAATGCATGACTTCTTAAAGTTTTTACAAAACAAAAATGCATGTGTATTTGAATGGCTGTATATAATTTAGAATTATTCTAAAAGTTTTTTTTAATTTTTTTTTTGTGATTTTTTTAAAAAAATAATATATATTTAAGGGCTACATTATGACTTAAGCAATATCCGAATGGCACAAATTACATTATAAAAATTCTGCAACTAAAATGAGAGTCAATTTTTATCAATACTTTTTGTAGAATGCAAAAAAACAAAACAAAAAAAAAACATATGTTGATAGTATTTTTAATGGTAGAACTATTCATGCAATTCCCTATCTTCATATTTTCTAAGTTTCCTGTTTAAATCTAACCCTAGTGTTGTTATTTCCACATATAGATCTTTTCTACAAATGTTTATCAAAAAGTAGTTAAAAAAGGATTTCCAAACAGTCAGGTGAAACTTATAAATGGAAATAAAAACGCGTGCAAATGGCTACACAATGCACTGTAGGGTTAAAAGAATTTTAAATAAGGAACGTAAAAGACATTTTTATTTGAATAACTAACTTTGAATAGTTTGATTCTACCCATTAAATGGATACCATAAAAGGTAATTCAATGTTATTTTGGAATTCCGTGTTGTAACTAACAGTAACAGACCAAATAATTTTCTTTTTATAGATCAACGACGAATAAAAATAAAATAAATTTAATCTATTTATTTTTTCTTTTACTACCCCAGAATCTTTGTTTAAACGAGTTTGCACAAACGAATTCATTACTATGAGACGCATGGTTAAATAATGCTTAGATCCCGGCTTCGTTTTGATTCACGTTCGCTTGAGCTTGAACTCCAAGTTAATTAAATTCCCTCGCTTATCTTACAAACAGAGTTACTTGGAATGAGCAAACTATTCTAAAAGTTAATAACAGATACTGATTCCATTCGAAAGGATTCAACATTTATCAGAGGTAGTTCCATCGCATTAACTATTTTCTTTGTCATCATCCAAACTGAACGCAAGATGGAAAATTGTATGAAAGGAGGATAAATAACGAAATTCTGTTAAATTTGAATCTAAATCCTCTAATAGGTTTTGTTAGTATACCGAATGATTTAGAAAATGAATTAAATCTATCAATTATCTAGCCTATTTCGAATGTGTTTAAGATGAAAGGTATCTTAATTCGCAGGAATTATTGCAATATATGGAAATTTACATTTTATATCTTTACACTCCCAATCTCTGGACTAGCCCTAAGTTTATACAGATGGCAATTTTTTACTCACTTCCAGATATGTTGGAATTGTAAAATTTGGTTCAATTTTGCGTTTCCGATGACAATATAAATTTAATTATTTTAGAATTCGATTATCAATTCCATTTATTTCTATAATTTTGGTTTATTTCCTAAAGCTGTCCTCTTACGTGAAATGTGAAAGAAATTAATATCGTCACACAATATATTAATAATAAATTATAAGATATATTTAAAACATAAAATTATAAAATAATAATGAAAAATAAATTTCTTAATAACAGAACCTACTATCATTAATAACCTAAATAGAAAATAGTCCAAATTTGTTGATTTTGAAAAATCCCCAGATTATATCAAATCTTGTAACATATATAATTAATGTTTGTCTTAAATAATACAGAATTAGTGATTTAACCATATAAATGTTTTAAAACTTCACACGACTTCTCCTGACATTTCTTTTTCTAGAAAATAGCATATTTAATAATTTCATTTCATGTAATCATATACTGAAAATTATACTTTTCATGGTTTAGTTTGTAGTAAGAATTAATAAGTCCTTTAGAATACATATTTTTTTCTAACGTAATGGAAACATGTTCATAAAACATACATGCATAATGTACACTTGGAAGTTAAATTTTAATTTTATACTTGCCGTCTTTGACCATTAGCCATTTCTTTCGGATTGACGGTCACTAATATTTTCAGTGAAGCATTTTATGCAATTTAATCTTAATGCTGCCGCCAGAAAAATATTTTTAAGCATTAAATTTTGATAGCCATAACAATCATAATATTATAAAAGCCTTACATGTATCTGTTCATTGTTCAATGTATTCTTCTAATTTGCCATCTCCCTTAAAAATTTTAACTTTAATTTGAAACGAAAAGGATTTAACTCGATTAACACTAAAACGTTTTTGTTAAAATCAAATAAATTAAAAAAAAAACATTATTACATTAGTCATTTAGCAATGAAAGATGATGTTTACTACAGAATATTTTTTATAACTTATAAAATATCTCAAAAAATTATAACTAATGAAATTTCTATGATTTATCATAGAATTATGTTTGTCTATTTTTTTAAAATTAATGAATAAATCAAATAAATGTATTTCTGGAAAAATTATGGTATAAATTTCATACATTCAGTTTGTTCTATGACTCATATTTAATAAAATATTTTTGATACTAACTTTTCATTCCACATTTTTTTTTTCCATTTTCGGCAACAAAATATGAATGAGACATGAAGCTTTGAGTATTATTATTTTAAGACGATCAACACTTTTAGTATTTTAAGTCTAAATGAAAAAAAAGACTAATATTTCATGCAGTTTAAGTCAATAAATGTTCTGATAAATTACGAATGTTAAACTTTTAGATATACCTTTAGTCCTATATTTAATAAAATTTTCATCAAAAGCTAACGTTTTTAATAAAAAACATATACTATTTTGCTACTAAATGTGAATGACTTATGAAAATTTGGATATTATTATTTTATTAAAACGTGCGATTTTAGTTTACTCTGTTGACCTTTTTGTCAATTAGTGCCGAGGATTTCCTGTATGTTGGTAGACCTAAAAGATAGAAATTATTGACTGTCTGAAACAATGATAGTCAAAACTCCAAAATGATATCAAATTTGGTCTAAGAAGATTCAAATTTCTTTTTGATTTAAAATGAGATCCTGAGTATTATTTTACTGAGTGTGATTCATTAGATAGAAAGACTGTATAGAATTTAGAATTTAGAATTTTCTCCACCAGAGCTTTTAATGTCTGAAGCAAAATAAAATATTATTATTTAGATCAGTTGTAGCGTATTCTCAAATGAAAGCATATATCGAATAGTTCCGAATTTAGTTGCAAAATCATGAATGGGGTGATCACACATGTATAAAACATTTCAGGAAATTAGAGGTTTGAAAAACAAAAACTTCCTAAGATCAAGAGGCTAGTTTACATGAGAGAAAATAAATAAATTTTAAAAAAAGACTAAAAAACGGAAGGTGAAGACATATTTGAAAAGGAGTTTAGAATAAAAGAAAATAAAAATCAACTAGCATAGATGCTATTAGCACCTTACAGCTAATCAAACGTGTCCTTAAAATGTTTCCCAAAGTGCAATAAAATATTTTTTTAAATGCAATGGAGTCCTAATTTAAGAAAGAATTTTGTACTGTTGATATTGTTTTAGATTGCTTTCTAAAACTATATGGATGTAGCATTTCCTATTATGCTCAGGTGTATCACTAAGAAAATTAATAATTTGTTAAAATATCAAGTTTTTGAAATTTTATGGTATCTTATTTACTGGCAATCTAATGCGAAATTTTCGTTTCGGTTTAATTCATTTCAATAAAAAGCTTTTTAAGATCAGCAGTGAAAATAAAAGCAATTAAGCGTTAATGAAATCTAAAAATATCAAATATTAGCCCAACGAATTTATAAAATCAAAAGTAACGTTATCTCAAATTATAAAATGAATTTTATAATATAAATATGTAGCGGTTACATAATTCTACTCCCTTCTCTTTTGATGCAACAGATGGCGTTACCTACCTTATTAACATCAAAATATATTTCCCATTATCCTCTGAGGGGTCAGTATTGGATTCTATTCTAAGTGTACTTTTGTGTTCGTGTTTGTTTAATCTAGTGAATTGTTAAATCTAGCAAAACATTGAATAATTATTCCTAAAATTATTCTATTATTTCCATCTTAGTGAAGCTATAAAAAATCTTGTCTGTCTACATTTTGTTTTTAAATTTAAGAATTTGTTCTGCTTATGCAATAAGTAAAAACTGACCACATATTTTATAAATGTTTTTAAAATAAACTACATAAACAACTCTAGCAACGGAACAATTCCAAAATTCTATTCAGAGTCCAGTTCTCTTCACATTATTGTATAAGATGGGAAAGGATTCAAATACCAAAGTCATGTTATCAGGAAATTAAAGGAATATCAGGAAAATTAAACATTTCTCTCACTCCTGTAATTGAATAACTTATTTCTGCTGAGACACCAGGAGCTTTCAAATTATATTTCCAATTTGAGCAGAGACAGCTCTTGGGAGGGATGTCTCGGTCCAGATTCCGAGTGGTTAACTCGAATTGACAACGCCACTTACCCTATTCAACACGATTAATTTACCCTTCCAATACCGTTTTGCAACATATTTTCACTCATTATTAAAATATTTGATCTTGAAATAATTCAAGATTAATATAACCTGAGAGAACTTTCTTAATTTTATGGTGCATTATTTATGTGCTTTCTATTGTTTTATAGAGACTGAATTTGACATCGCAGATACATGCCAACTCATTTATAGATAATCAAAGAGCAAAGCCATTTAAATCATTGTTTTGTTATTTAATGTTTCCACTATATTTTTAGCTCTTCAGGAAGTTATTTATTAATAACTATCAAAAACATAGTCATAAATGTTCTTTTAGAGTTGTCATAAAAATGTCGTATTTAATTTAAATAAGATTTAAAAAAGAATTCTGATTTGTTTCTGATCAGACAAAAAAAAAAAAAAAAAACTAAACAGCCCCTAAAATTGCGTTAGATCCTTATTGTCAACTCTACAACATAAATGCTGCATTCATTCATCTATCAGGATTCATCTATCAGGATGGAGATTTTGAGATGATTAATGAATATTGGATGATTCTTTCAATTTGAATCAATACTTGCAAATCATCAAAAATATGCATCTATTTTTTAAATATCCGGTTGAGAGCCTTAAGTTGGTTAAATACCACAGATTTAAAGTATTTTGAAAATATTCATTAAGTCCCTTATTTCGTAAAGATTATTTTGAAAAGTATAAGATACGTTTATTATGAACAGCATTAAGCAGTATTAAATTATTTCTGCCGGTATATTTCCGTTTACAAGGTTCAGTCCAAAACCTGCCTTATGTCAGCAATAACTGCCATTTGCGATGATTTTTGGTATCAGTACAAAAATATCAATATTCAAGAATAACACTCTTTCCAAAAACCTTGCCATATCAGGCATATCTCCGCTAATCGAATCCTAGCGACTTATAAGGCAGCAGTGGACTGGTGGTAAGGTCTCGGAACTGGAGAGTTTCATGTCCGAGATCTGATTTCACCGGAGAACCGTCCTTTAAGCAAGTTTAGTGCACGTTAAATCCATCGGAGCTAAACATCCCTCTGTGTGGTGCGGAAGTTTGGAGAGGGGGTACTGGTTCAGGTGTCGTCCTCGTCATCTGACAACGTCTCAAAATGATGAGATCCATCTCAAAATAGCCCAAGTGTTGCTTTAAAACGAGATGTTGATATAAATAAACTAAACTTGGCGACTCATAACTCTCGTTGAACCCTTATTTCGTAAAAATTATTTTTAAAAGTATAAGAGAAGTTTATTGTGAACAGCATGAAATATTAAATTATTCTATCGATATATTTCTGGAACAATGTCCTAATCAGTAACCATACCTTAACGATAACTTTCATTAGCATCGAGTGTTGGTGCCAATAGAACAATATCAACATTTCTGAATAATATGTCCATGTCAAAAACCCGACATATTTTAGTGAAAACTCCCATGAGGGACACTCGATGATGAGTATTGCCTTAACTGAACAGCACAAACATTCAAGATTTAGGACCTCTCTTACGGAAAAATATTGAAGCCCCTTTCAATCTATCTGAAATTTGAACCATTGTCTCATCTCACAGACCTTCAACAAAAACAGATGTAAATTGAATCTCACTAATTGCTAATGAAGTATTGTGTATTCAGGTGAAAGGAATAGAGCTGGAAATGTAAGGTAGGACACTTAAAGTAACCTAAAATGGATAAACAGACGAAAAGTAAATCAAAGATATCAATATTAACACACATAATTTATTTCCAATGAAAACTTCAGATGACCTAATAGTCTAATAGGATTAGTTAATGGATTCAATGAAAAATTGACGTTATGAAAATGTGGTAGAGTTCTAGTCACAAAATTTTTCTAATTGATTACTCTAAAAAATTAAATACATCCGATGCTCTTAGATTGATATATTTATGTATATTTGATTAAATATATCAAGGCAAAATAATGTGAATGCTTTTAACTGATTACATTGAAATCTCTCAACAATAAGCATCTCCTACATGGAAAATCAGCTAATTCCTCGGTTAGCCTCTGATAGGTTCTCTCCTTTTGGAAAATAAAAGTTGCTTATTAAACAAATACTAATCTATCATCTTTCACGCAATGAATTTTAAACATTAAGTATATATTACGAGGATTTTTAAAATTTCTGAAACAACACAATTTGGATTAGATTCAATTTGCGTATTTTAGATTTACCGCAATTTATTCAATTCGAATCTGTTTTTTCCTATTAGATTTTTTTTTACATTGAAACAGCAAATATCTAAGGAATTTATCTGCAATCGAAAGTGGAAGGGAAATATGTCATAATATCAATAGATTTTTTCCCAAAAAATCTGTTGAAATAATGAATAATGGTTTAATGAATAATTTTGCTTATTTATGTTATCCTTTAATACAAAACTTCTGATAATTTTTTTTTACCAGTTTCTCTTTGCCATCATACATGAAACGCTTATATACACTTAGCTAAATTCCGAAAAAAATGTTGGGAAAGTTTTGAAAAATAAAAAGGTGTAATTGGCCACTTACTCTTAGCTCAATAACCACACACACTTGGATCTCTTACCCCTGTAGAAGGAAAAGAACACTTTTTCCTCGCCATTGGCAAAGCGATGACTAATTTCGAGTGCAAGTACTTTTATATCCCCTTTCCCTGCCTTTATTTAAAGTTCGAAGATCAGAGAGATTAAAAGAATGGATTTAATGAAATTGAAAGGATTAACTTTGCCCCTCGGAAGGATTTAAGTAGTCATTCCAAGGAATTTTATATTTACATATGTGGATCAAAATATCAGAGCTAACAAAAGTGTTCTTTAGTTGAAGGATCGATATGCAGAGATTGTCTCTTCGAGAAGTTTTATTATACAAGAAATATAAAAAATTAAATTGACAGGAATCACTTTTCTTTATACAGGGTGTTTCAGTGAACCGTTTCAGAACTTCTAAGAGGAGTAGGGTACATCCTGACAACTCGAAATCATAGAGCAATGTGGTGTCGGAAATGCTTTCCTGAAGCGGTGTTGTACATAGAAGCACCATAAAGAAAAGAGACCGTAAATGAGAAATCGTTTTAATAATACATGAAAAGAAGCAAAAGGTACATGGATTAAAGTAAGTGTTCGAAGTTTCTTCCACTGGCTATAATGCACGCCTCACATATAGGACGCATGGACATCGGAACATTCTGGAATACTCCAGGCATATCTCGAATCTCTCCGGCAGCTACTGCGATTCTTGCAACGAACTCCTCAGCAGTGTCAACAGGGGTGTCATAAACTATCGATTTCATATGACCCTAGAAATAAAAATCAAGACATGATAAGTCGGGTGACCGAGCAGGCCAACGCACGGGACCCCCACGTCCGATCCAACTTTGACCAAATGTGACATCCAGATAGTTACGAACACCTCCGCTATAATGGGCAGGGGCTCCATCCTGTTGGAACCACATTGTCTGTTGCGTCGATGCAGAAATCTGTTCATCTCTCAAAAGTTGTGGCAATACTTGCTGCAGAAAGAGCAAGTACGTACTTCCGGTTAGACGACACGGTAACAGGTAAGGTCCGATGAGTTGATCTCCCACAATACCGGCCCATACATTGAGACCGAAAATCTATTTTGTGCTGCACGACGTCGTATTGCATGCTGGTTCTCGACCGCTCAGATATGGTCGTTATGAGTGTCGAAAATTCCTTCTCTTGTGAAGGATGCCTCATCGGAAAACAACACTTCAGCAGGAAAAAGGGGATTTGTAGCACATTTTACCGGGTACCACTGTGCGAAAGCAATACGAGGTACATAATCCTCCGGTTTCTGTGTTTGGACACGCTGCACGCGAAACGGATGCATGTCTTCTGCTCGGGGAATCCTCCAGACGCTGTAATGGGAAACCCCGATTGCATTTGCTACACTTCGTGTACTCGTTCTTGGATTCCCCTGTACATGCTGCAGCACATTCTGTTCGGCGTCTGCAGTCCGTGTTGTTCTTAGCCTGTCCCTGTGAGCTCTTTCTAATGAACCTGTCTCAGCTAACCTCAGGTGTAGTCTTGCAAAGAAATTATGGCTGGGAATACGTCTCGTCGGATATCGTTCCGCGTACAAACGCTGTGCGGCTGCCCCACTACAATTTGCAGCTCCGTACGCCAAATTCATATCAGCTAACTCAGAGAACGTGTTATCATCCATCCTACTAACTTGGCGTTTTTGTGCGAAATGAATATTCTCTGCTTGAAAGATCGGACTTTTCGCACAACGCCATATACCGCATCAGGAAAGCATTTCTGACTGCCCATGGGTATATAATTTTGGTGCGTCAGGATGTACCCTACCCCTCTTAGAAGTTCTGAAACGGTTCACTGAAACACCCTTTATTAACCATCCACTATATCAATTGAGTTCCAAGCATGTCTAAAAATGCTGTATAGTAGTTATTTTTAAGAACAAATTTCTTATTTTTATTCATTTTTCCCATTATTTTCCGTTAATTTCTAAGATTTCCCTCCGTATTTCTCGGACAAAATAAGAAAATTATTTTCTATTAATACTAGAGTGTATCGTATTGCCATTTATCGACATGTTTTCATTTCCATTTATAATTACACATGAATGTGCCCAAGGGCAACAATGAGTGTTTGGAAATCCTTTTTTAAATGCTTTTTGATAAACATTTTTAGAAAATGCCGATATATGGCAATTGCGGAACTAGAATTAGATTTAAACATGAAACTTCGAAAAATACCAAGATGGCTTTTGTATGAATAATTTAACCACTAAAAACAATATCATTTTTTTTGCATTGTAAAAATATATTGGTAAAAAGGACTTTTATTTTTATTGCAGATATGTTATAATATGATTTTTATCACTGGGGTATTTTTTTATTTCATAATATATTTTCCCTATTTCATTTTTTTTTAATTTCACGAAAACAAAAAAAAATGTATAATTCTTTTAATAATTTTCTTAAATTATATGTAACTATTCAAATTACGTATATGTTTTTTGTAACAAAATAAAAAGTCAGGCATTCTAGGGTTAAATTGGTCATTGATTAAAAGAATTTTGCTGCATTCATTTCTGAAAATACTAACCGATAATAATAATTAGCAAATTCCTATTACAATCCCTTTCATTGCTATTTATTTTTCCTTTAGTTTATGACTAAATGGACTTTGAGAAATGCAAGAGAAATTTGCATATGAATTCAGAAAAACAAGATGTGTTTTCCCTCTATTAAATCGAAAATGTTTTCGACTCTTGTCATATTTCTCTTCCTTTCTTTAATAAGAATTCCACCATGCGATTAAAGCGTAGTATTAATTTTAGCAGCTTTTATAAGAAAGACAACATTTCTAACTGTACTTTTTATGACATTCACCGAAAGAAGATAAATTCATATATATACTAAACTTCATCTGCGGTTGTTTAATATTCGGATTAAACAAACTTTTCATATAATTTATCAACAAATGCTATAAATGAGATTAGCCATTAAGTGTGAATTCAATTTAGGCCAGCTGACACCATGAAATTCGAAAGTTTGAATTAGTTTCCTTTGAATATTTGTATTTTAATGCTGCATCTATTGAGATGTTAATTTTCGAAAGATTTACCCAACTCAATACTTAAGCAAGACTAGATCTTACAATTCCATAAATTAAGTCGTGATGTTATAGTTTCCCTCACCTTTTTAATGCACAATATCGCTTTTAAAATGGAAATGGCAAAAATGCTCATTCCATGATTCGAACTTTAAATAAATTGCTTTTCTCAGAAAACAAAGGACCTTTCTTTTGAAATGTCATTCATTTTGGTGATTAAATAATTTAAAATTTTATAATCGTAATAGATATAAACTAATGACCAATTTGCATGACTGGACCTTACAACATGATTTAAAGATATATCTATAATTTTATTAACCCTTAATGACCTAGAGTATCAATTTTGATACCAATCTTTTAAACCGAATGTTCACATTACTATTAGTTTTTTTTATAGGTTGGCTGTACGTATTTTACTGTTGTATAATATTTTTTCCAACGAAATTTTTAAAAAAATCAAATGTCATTATTGTTTTATTTTATCTATGACATATTACTTGCGCTGCAAAGTGAACAAGTAAACACATTTTACTAAAAGTTTTGTTGAATACAAATTTGATATATTTTCTTTTTCTGAAGAATATAAATACTTTTGAGGTAAGGGAATATATTATTTTCGCTATGATATAATTATTTTTTGCGAGTGCATGTTTTACTTGAAGAAACTAGTGCTATTTTTGTGAGTATCAATTTTGATTCTTCAGGTATTCCGCCCTACATAAAACCTACCTACTAATTCTTTGGCTATTTTTCCCTTCATCTAGACCCTCAAGCAAACACAGTAATATTAAAAATATATCACTTTCGTAAATCAGGCTACTAAGGGTTAAATCAATCGCTTATGTCGAAACCAAAGTATTTTTGATCCTGTTTCCTTTCTGGTGTGTGAAGTATAAAGAAAGTGGTGTAAGCATCAAACAATTCGAGCTCGATATTTTAATGGATCTCCACGTTTCGAATGTCCCAGTATTGGGAACATAATTTTTGAAAGATGTTCCCTCCGTTTGTCTTAATGTCTGTGGTAAAGATGGCTCAAAAATAACTTATCAGCAAGAAGGATGGAATTTCTTTTATCGTCTTTAGACCAAATTTGTAGATTTCTATAAACTTTGAGCAAAATATGTTCAGAGGATGTCTGTCTAGATGTTAGAACATTAGTTCACATAACTACAAACCGAAGTGAGTTAGAGGATTAAAATTCATTATATAGATTTAACATCTGTATTGCAGACGCCTATTAAATTTTCAGAAAAATCTAACAATGGATTGACCATTTGTCGACGTGTACTTTTAGAAACATATAAACCCGAAATTTTCCAAAAACAATGACTTAAATATATTAAATTTGCTATGGAATTTAGTTATTACAAGTAAAGTTTTACATCAAATTTTTGTTCCGACCTGTTTGGAAAAACACGCCGAAAAGGCAAATTCGATTTTTGGATTCTATTAAATGTATGTCAAGGATTAATTGCGAAAATGCTCGCCAAGAATGACTCCAAAGATTCAATAAAATTCGCCAAAATGAATCAAATCCAACAAATGGTTCATTGTGTTTCGGCCTGTGCCTTCAGAAGCATCGAAACTCGGTAACTTAAATATATCAAATTTCATATGTAACATAGTGATTACATTTGTAGTTCGTCGCCAAATTTTGGTTTCACGTGGTTGAGAAAATGGGTTTAATGCCCAAATTATCATTTATTAACACTTTCGATGTCACGACTGATGTCTAAGATATCGATCGCTATTTAATAAGATGCTTAACTATTTCACCTCATTTAACTCTTTGCACTCGGAAAAGTAATTCGATGCATAATTATTCGCATAATGCAATGACTTGTTTATTGCTCTGGAAAAATAAATATACATAATTGTTTTTAAGTCGAATTTCTTTGAAAAATTCTGCAGGCGTTTTTAACAATAAAAATTGAAAAATAAATAAATAAATAAAACGTCAAAATGATGCACCGTTTTGAATAGGGAGTGAGAGACCCCATCCGAGTGCAAAGGGTTGAATTCTAGTAGAAAAGAAAATATCTAATTAGATACTATGCATGAATCACAGGTGAATCACGTGCTGAGCAATATGTTAAGACAACGAGATATAAATCAGATATAGGCTTGTTCTACTCGCATTAAATTCTACTTTGCGTGAGAACTTTTGCTGTCACACATGTGGGTGACACGGCAGTCATTGTGTACGAGACAATTTTGAGGAGACCACTCCCAATTGTTTCAACAATGATCAGAAAGACAATCTCTCATAAATTATTCACCCAGCATCATCCATAAATGTTCCCAAAAGCACCCATCAATGTTTCCTGTATGTAATAGGAATCATTAGCCAGAACAGTGATCCAGTAATATTTTATATTTTGAGAAACAATTTTGATATTAACAACTATCAGCACTCGCATGTAGTTCCCGGGATGTGATGAATGT
>JAPMOR010054990.1:100202-113649 GCA_026543865.1 Argiope aurantia | reverse complement strand
TCTCACAATTTTTTATAATTTTGGAAATGTTTCAAAAATTGGAGCCATCCCGTTATTGCAACAAGCTCTTCAGTTTTACAAAAATAAAAGCAAACGAGTTATTCTTTATTCAATAAATAAAATAAAATTATCGAATTTAATTGTAATCTTTATTAGAATTAACCCTTTATCTGCTGACGGTACTTATAAGTACCAATCACTTTAAAACTTTATAGCACAACAACCATTACTTATATTCTGATGGTACGTTTTAGAAAGAGTCTTTTAACTCTACTTTTTCATGATAGATGGCAGCAATTGTTCTAGGCTAATGCATTTTGCGAGGAAGAAAGCTATTTTTGAACGGACATTGTGTTTTTTTACTGCCATTTTGTGCGGATTGCCGCTCTTATCTTTTCTTTGCTATAAATATATAATATCAAACCAAAGATGTGTTGTATATTTTTATTCATTCTGTATTGTCTTAGAATATTATTTGTCCAATCATTATAAGATAACAGATTATATAATGTGATTAACGGTCGAATTACTCAGTGGTACTTATAAGTACTGCTAGTACATGTAGTGTTGAAGAAAAACTTGTTTTCATTTTGTCCATGTAATTATCTATAGTATTTCTGTTTGTTATAATGTAATTATAAAAGTGTAGTGTAGCAATATCTTTTAGGATTTTTTTATAGATTTCATTTATAGATTTTTTAAAATTATTTATTTATTTATTTTTTACTAACACTGTCAAGAGAACAAAAAAGAGAGGAAAAGGAAATTTGTATGTTTCTAATGATGTTCGTTTAGAAAATAGTGGATACCATTGGATTCGTTTCGAATCGAGGATGTTGTGAGTTCTGTGCATTCAAAAATATTCAATCAAAACCACTTTCAAAATGCTCAACTTGTTATATATTTTTGTGCGTAAATGAAAAAAAAATGTTTTTATGATTATCATCAAATGTGAATTTCTACCTTTAATCTGTATCAAATAAAATTATGTAATTTTCATAATTTCTTTGTTTTTTATGAGTGTTTTTGGTTATTAAGCATTTTAAGAGGTTAAATTTCATTAGAAATATCATCCGTAATTTTTTTCTATTATGAGGAAATTTATATATAGTGTACTGACGGTACTTTTAAGTACCACTTTAATTAATTAGTTCTAACAAATTAAATTTCGCACCGAGGAGATTTTTTTTTCTTGTATGTTCTATAATTATCAATATGGCAGCTGAAAAAAATATATATTTATGAAGAAATTCTCAATAGTTTATAATGCAATAGATAAATTATTGAAAAGATAATGCAAATAAAGAATCAAAGTTACATGAGGGGCAGGCCGCTGAAAAGATGGCCTGACTTAATATGACATAAATTCACAAGAATTTCAATCAATTGAAGCAGGGAATCTGTAAGTAGTTGGTTGGAAAAAAAAGCATTTAGTATAGAATGCATCGATAAAACATTAACACGTTCTGACTATCATGGGGAATCACTGGTGATAAGCAGGTTCATATGAATTATATTGTAAGAAATTCTGCGTGACAATCAACGTGTTAAAACAAATTTTTATATACAGCAAATTTACTCTGATTTCGATGGTTAACTAATATCTATTTCAGTTAGGGAATCCACGGATTTTTTGTCTCTCTCTCTTCAAATTTCTTCATTTAAAGATTAAATTTTCTTTTTCCAAGCTTTGGAGCTGCACTGTGTCCCTTATACTTTAAAAATATTTTGTAGCAAAAGTTCTTATCAATTGATACCTTTCTCTCTCAGTTATAATTATCATTTGCTGTATTGTTAACGCTCCGCATTATTTTTATAAGACAATTTCATTTCACTTCTATAGATATACCGAATACATTTCCTTGTTTCTCTTCTTCGTTTTTGCTTCGTCTAAGACATCAATGAGCTCTTCTAAATTTCTTTGTGATTTCCATCATTCACTACCATCAATTAGCCTTATTTTAATTATCAAATTAATTTTTTTTCTTCTTTTTGCTTGGGATATTTTAGAGGTAATTGAAGGAACAAGATCAAGAAAAAAAGGATTTCTTTGATACTGTACTATATTTTTAAATTTTGTTTTATCAGCTATCAATAGAAAAATTAAAAATATTTTTAATTATTTTAACTATTTTTATTCAAAAATTATTTAGTTAAAATTCATTATATTTTTTTCGAATTTTATTTCAAATTATTGTTACCTCAATTTAGATTATTGCGTGAAATATTTCTTTTATTCCTTTTCTAATATTTTAACCTTCTTTATTCTATTATTATTTTTCCATTATTCCTTTTCTATTATTCAAACCTTCTTCTATTATTCTATTATTATTTTTTGTATTATTCTAAACGTGTTGAAATGTTCGTAGGTAGTTTAATAAAGAATAATCATAAAACAATAAAATATAAGTACCAATACTTATCCTTTCACTTTTGATGGCTTTCCTGAAAATATTCTTTATTACATGCATCGTTATTATGGTCTACGTACACACTAGAAGATTTTTTTTTTTAAATTTTAACTTCAAAAATCCAGTTTTTTCTCAGTAGATCATAAATATATGTCTAAATTCATTTCAGTGAGAAAAAACCATATTACACTAATTATTAATTAATTAAATAATATTTAATGAGCTAATTAGCATATTTTTTGAAACATGATATCTAAAATTCTAATTTGTACAGACACACAATTTTAGTTGGAAATTATGCCTACTATTAGTCTTCATGTTGTCTGCCTCAATCAAATTATAAAAATATATAGTTTTTTTTTCAATTTTTTCATCAAAGATGAATAGAAAAAGCGATATTTTTTCTGTAATTTTAACTTTTAAATAGTAATTAAAAATTTATTTTTATAAATATAACTTTGATTAAGGCATAAACATCCGCTATTTCTTACAGATTATTTTGATATATAAATAATTGTATTTGGTTCATTTTTTGTTGAGTTACGATTGTTTGAATGAAGCAACATAGTGGAAAAATATCATTCTTCATAAAATGAGTTTAAAAAAAACCGGAACTAGAGTTATTGATGAAAGCACCTCAAGAAAAATAATTATAACTCGAGAAATATTTCGAATATTGACAACATCTTGGTATCGTTTGAAAGCTAAAGGTTCAGAGAATATTATTAAGCAATAAAAAAATATTCGATATTTTGAACGATTTTTGAAGTTTCAAGTGTGTACATACACCTTATTCCACATTTTTTGTACAATTTTTGAGCAAGTAATCCTGTAAACATTTTTTGTCAGACTATTCAAAATAACCTTCATTGCTTTTAATACTGTTTCTGATAATTGGAAACTTTAAAACCGAAGACGATTCTTCAAATTTTTGGAAAGAAAAAAATCGCATGCTACTAAATCAGGGCTGCATGAGGGAAGAAATTTTGATTTTAGCAGTCTGGGAACCTACATGGTACAAACACGTGATAGAACAGTTTTACTTTGAATGATATGTAAGAAACGAAACACAACGAAATGTAGTCATTCTAATAGTTATCTTATTGTGATTCGATAACACAACCACAATACTGGTGTTGGTGTTAACATCGGTTAAACTATCACATGAGTATCGGATGCACTACCTCTGATATCGATGGGTTTTCCACTTTAATTTTTTTTAACTGTGTTATAGTAAAGTAGTGATTCTTCATAATTTTTCTATGGCACCATACAGACTGCAGTTGAAAGTTTTAAGGCGAAAACGAATTTCAGGATCCCATTCCCTTTTTGGTGAAGCCGGAAGTGAAACAAAGTGTTCGGCTGCTATCGTAAAAAACAAAAACGTTATAATCTTGCAGCAAGCTTCATTGAATCTTCAATCATCCGACTATATATATGATATTAATTTTTTTTCATGATTTTTTTAAATTTCCTTTGAAAAATTATGACTTTTCTGTTGAACGACTCTTGTATGAACAAAATTCTTGGATTACCAGCATATCCTGATGAATGTTTATCAATTTATATTACTGAAATCTGTTATTTCTGTATTGCCAATTGCTGTATGTCTTAATTTTTTATTTGAAAGAATCTTTAATAGGTAGCTCCCGCCATTAAACATCGACACTGATTATAATTTAAAAAGGAGTTGATTGATATATCTTTAATTGTGTAAATTTAATATTTTTTGCTTTTCAATCTTTCACAAATCAGTTACGAAAGTAAAATATACGAAAATCATAAACTAAAGTCGCATTATAAAATAAAAGTTTTAGCACACGAAAAAGTATTCAAAGTAAATTGAAGAACAAGTGGAGTTATTTATTTATCATATTCATTTATCATAATTGCAGATAATATACATCAATAATATCGTTTTCACCGGTTTTCCTTTGACTTCATTGAATAAAAATATTGATACCCCCTAATTTCCTATAAAACATACTTATTGCAAACCGAATTTTATCTATATTATCAATGCTTTTATTTGTTGGATTTGAATCATTATGTTTCCACAATGGATGAGTCGTTAAAAGTTGTAATTTCATCGAAATATCGACTTTCATTTCCCACTTGTTAGATAATATTATTAGATATCTTTATGTTTCTGCAATCAATGAGTAGTTAGAAGTTGTTATTTCCCCCAAATATCGACTTTTATTTCACATTTGTTTAATAATATTATCAGATATCATTGTTAGATATCATTATGTTTTCTCAATGAATGTATTATTAGAAGCGGTAATTTTTAAACTTTTTTTGATAATGTTTAGATAATGATTAATAATTCAAAAATAGGCACTAAATTGCACGCCAAATGTTATAAGTGTCACTCATTTTATTGGTTAATGTAGGATCTACATCAACCAATAATAATTAATGATATAATTAATGGAGACTTTAATGATAGAATTCGAGGGAGAAGATGTCTAAGCTATATAGATATTTCAATATCCTTTACACTTTTACAACATGATTTAATATCAAACGAAATTGTTGTCGATTCTGAATATAAAATAATTTTTATTCCAGACTGTATTCCAATCATATCAAGCGTAGATATAATATTTTAAGAACAACTTGCAGGGCAACAGTCAATTTATTATTAATAGCTGATAAATACGTAACGATTAAAATTTATACTCAGTAGTTGATGATTAAGGCAAACTTAGGTAGTTGTACATCATTTCACAGCAAGAATCCAACAATAAAGGGACATTTAATTTCAAAACTAAGAAAAAAAATATGAATAAGTGCCTAATATATGTCAAAATTTCATAATACTGAAGGAGTAGGGCAAACAAGACGTTTTGTGTATTTATTCGATAAAAGGTAGCAATTCATTTGCAGATGGTCATTTAATTTCCCCCATAAGTTTTTATAGATTTAAATATTATTAATATACTAGAATCTACAGTAGTTATAAATATATGAGCATATTTGAGCAAAAGGTGTGAGTAAATTATTTTCAGTAGAGTAAAATATTTAGCCTTCAAAAACTTTGAAATAAAGCAGCGTAAATAAACATTACTTCCCCTGTTGGAGTAATTTTCCAGAGAGTTAAAAATATTCCGCTATGGGAGTAATATTAAACCTTTGCAAAAATTCTGATGCAGCAGAGAAAGGCCATGCCTTATCTATAAAATTCTGTACACACTCGCTCACAGATATTGCTACTATTCTTGTAACAATATTCGTAGGTTTAGATATTATTAATGTTCTAGAATCATTTAAGTATATTTGGGCCAAAAGCCGGCGTGACTAATTTTTCAGCAGAATAAAATATTTAGCCTTCAAAAATTTTGAAAAAAAGTAGCGTAAGTAAATATTAGTTCCACTGCACTGATAATAACACTTCCTTTAATGGGAGTAATTTTCCAGAGAGCCAGGCAGATTTCGCTACTGGCAGTAGCATTAAGCCTTTGTAGAAATTCTGATAAAGCAGGTGAAGGCCATGTTCTTGCATTATCTATAAATTTCTGTGCAGTCTCCCTCACAGATATGGCTGATACTGTTGTACCAATGAAAGGCAAGAATGAACAAAGAAATAAGAGCATATGTAGCAATTTAAAACGGAATTCCATGTGAAGTTCTAAAAGAGCATGTAAGATTAAATGCATGTTTTTGGAATTATTTAGAGTCATCAGAAACATCAGAAAGCCGACATTGAAATCAAAAAACTCTACTTTCGATTTTATAGAGAAATATTTTTGTAACATAAGCTTGCAAATGTTAATGTTTATGGAATAAGATTGTTTCTGAATGCATAAAAGCTTTGATCGAACTTGTATACAGAACGCAACGTAGAACAAAGCAAAGTTAATCATGGGGATATAGCAAGCTTCATATATTAATATGAAACATATTACATCCAAAACGAGAAGATTTCTAGATAAAGTGAAGAAACGTTTTTTGCCAATACGTAAAAAATGTTGAATATTCATGATGATCCTGGTGCTTTTCATCAAGTAACTGAGAATAATAAAACAATGCATGAATAGTTTGTCTTTACTGTTTATTAAGCCTTTACTTGTTAAATGTTTAAGCATCGTCTTGAAGATGCTTATTTTTTTTACACAAAACAAAACGGTAACCAATTGTTACGATTATAAATATAGCACAAGCTGTTAAAATAACTGGAGATTTATGGGGAATTTTTCAAAATCAACATAAACGCTACTATCGAATTGAAAATCATGAGCAAATATTTCATTGACTTCTTTAAAATGCCATCTTTTTTCTGCATGTTTGTTGAAAAGATCAAACTGATATTGAAAAGCAATATTATACAATCTTAAATAAACGAATTTTGAGCTTTCATATTATAATTTATAATGTTACAATCAATGCGCTCCCAGTAAGAACACTGGCCGTAATTTAAAGTAACTTTAATTCCAAGTACCACTTTGAACTCAACATCAGGATTCTATATTTCCTATGATTAGGATACAATGATTTATTGTAAATATCCAATCCAGTTCTGCGTCAGAATACAAAACCGATTAAGATACATTAATTTGCTGTAAATAGCCAATCCAGCTCTGTTTCAGAATACTAAGGACTCTTTCTCATATGATAGATCTATGCTAAAGCATAACTGAATTTGCAAATTAGTTTCATCTGATGAAGAAAAAGAAATTTCTTAATGCAGCACAGGACTTTTTACCATAAGGGGACAACAAGTGATATCAAACTGTAACTTCTCTGTATTATAAACAATTCTAATTCCATCAATAGTACATTCTTTCTTATTTCAAATAAATAACTTATTTAAATTAGTTATAATGATTTAGTGACTATTAGAAGACTCTAAGCTTTGTTTAGATTTCTTTTGAAATATATGTGGATATTTTTTTACGAATTTATAACCTGTCAAATCTTATTTGAATCAATCAATTTTGCAGATTCAGAATTTTGGAGTCGTTAGTTTTGATTATAAATTTTCTGTACAATTACTTTACTATGGTAACCTTTGTTACTAGTTTTATAAATTGACAGAAAATAAAGGACATTCAAATAAATATGAAAGAAATAATTCCATTTTCAAAAAATAAAGAGAAAAAAAGCAATGATAAAAAATGCTCTTAAAATGTTTTATTATATTTTGGTGTAAAGAAGCCATTTATCTTTATAAGCAATCATTCGTTTCTATTTCCAACATTTGACGGTGGTTTTTAAAAATTGCTTTAAAGTTAAAAAAAAAAAAAAGACTTATTCATCTTGTAATTTTTTGCTTGCTCTTTTCAGATATATCAGAAATATATTACTCGGACCAAAAACATATCATTTTTAAGTTTGAAAAAATGGAATCATATATATATATTCCTATGTCACATAAATATTATATAATATTGGAATATATTGATTAATATCATATAATACCGACAATATTGTATAAAATTGTGCACCAGGCTGTGCTACCTGAGGTACAAATATATTTCTCCTATATAATTAATTAAAATTTATACAGGATTATTAGGAAATAATCATCCGATTACAAAATTTAATATTTTTTATAATTACACGCAGAAAAATATAATTGCTGTGTCATTGTAAAGGAAAAATCTTAACTTCTAACATTTTCATTTCTCAATAGGTGGCAGTATTGTTCCCATGCAGCTTAACAGGATAATTTTAGACAGAAGTGAAAATAACGTCTTAGCAGAACTTTTTGTGTGTGCTTCTCTTTGTAAGAAATCAACCAATAATCATTGTCAGCTTGATTTTACGAGAAAATACCATACAAATAAAACACTGATAGTTTGGAGTATCAGGTTGTGATACAATCAGTTGCTATCAACTATTTGGTCCTATACAGCTACCCTTCTAGGTCACCTGAGTTGACATCAAGTGATTTCTTTCATTGGGATATATCACAGATTTCGTATTCATACCACTGTTATCTTTATGTTTGCCAGAACTTAAACAAAACATTTAACACTGTTAATTGTGATAAATTAATATTGAAGCATTGTGACGTGTTTGTAAAGAACTGATATATGGCATTGCTATAATGAGGGTGAAAAAAAAAATAAGCCCCAGTAAGAGTTTTTTTTTTTTGCAGTGGCACCATATAATTTTATTTGTAATTATGAAAATATGAGTTTTTTACCGGATAATTCTTTTCTCCTAACCTTGTACATTGATGTTTATGTATTGATTTCAGTATTTGAAAACAATTGTTCTTTCTGATCAAAGATACACCTCTGGTGCTGAAGAATTATCACTATCAGATTATTTCATACCTTTTACTTTATTTATAATGTATTTCCATTTTTTTTACTTATTATTCATTTTTGTTATTTATTTGTTATTTTTTTCTATATCTATTATATAGCTTTGACATTTTAGAGGTGGAAATTATCGGGGTATTCAATTTTTTTAATACTGCGTTTAGGGAATCGTAAGTAATGGTAAATAACGGAACTAATTTAAGCCATAACATATATTTGAAAAAAAAATGATTTAAAATATAATCTTTTGAAAAATAATTTTACATTGTTGCAACATTTTCTGTATTCAGTTGTTAGAGTTTAGTCTCAAAATAAATATAATGGTAAAAAATTCAAGAACATTCTGAGAAACTATTCCTTAAAATCGAAAGGTAATGTTAGTTTCTACTATATTTAGCTTTTATATAACTAATTTATTCAATATTACAATGATATCTGCAAGATCAGAGAACAAATTAATTACATTAGCTCTATAATTACAGATTACCCATAAAATATCTGTCCAAATAATAAAAATTATACAAGGACTAATAATAATCAATTTTTTAAGTAGAATATATAGTTCAAATTGGCATTTTCCAGATCAGACCATGTGAAATGTTATAAGATGATTTTTTTTTCTGACAAATGTTGTTGTTGTTACTTATGGCACTTGCCACGGACAAGTCCGCTGTTCGGAGACAGCCGGTTTAAGCCTAAGGGAGAGCGCCTCTTGTTTTAATCGTAGAGCCAACTAAGGCCAAGAGTATGACTTAACTACACACACGTCACAACCCTTTTTACGGGGTAGACTTCATTCTCGCATTTCATTCACACATCCACAGATCGTAATTTAGACCTGAATCAGATAACGATCACGCCTGATCCAGTACCCCTATTGGTATTACTCTCGACATGGAGGACTTTGTGACCACGACAGTCGCGCGTCAGTCACCAAGCACGCGGGGAATTTTCGGCCTGCGGGGTTCGAATTCGCAACCTAAGAGACGCGAATCCAACGCTCTACCAACCGGGTTATCCCGGCCTTATGACAAATGTAACTTCAGTAAAGGCATTTGTAACAGAGTTGTCAAACGACCGATGTCAACAACAGAGGGAAGGCTGAAACTAAGATTGAATGCGCATTTTCTTGAGACTGCCTAGTCATAAACATGGAGATAATTCGACTAAACTGCTTTAATATCCAGTAAATGAGAAATAACCTGAACATAGAAAATATATTATCCTCGTATCTAAAATACAACCATCAACAGAGGAATAATAATTAAATAAAATCTTAATGATATAAATAAAGGTCATAGCACCCCCACTTTTTAAATTGACCACGTTTACAGGCAAATCATAAGTGTCCTGACAATTTGAAAATTTTTTCTGATATCTTTCATATTCGAATTATTTTATTATTTCTACTTTATCTTTCATAGTCACTTATTTGGCTGGTGCTTTGAGGGATAATTTATAATTCAGGGTCAGGGTTACTTAATTAAACGACACCGCATTGTTTTGACTCTCATATTTATTTATACAATTCATTTAATCTGAAATTTATACAGAATGGAGAAGTAATAATATAGGAAAGAACAGAGTTGGTACCTCTTCATTTTAAAGCAAACGAAATTAAATCCAGTGTCTTTTTATATTTCCATCTGCTTTTCGTCCTGTTTCTTTATCTCTTCTGTCATTCAATTCAGTCAGCAAGAAATATTGTTCTGTAGTTGCCCAGCATTCGCATTCCCGGAAGGGGCAGATTATGAGTAGATTGTATGGTCTTCATAACGTTGCAATAATGTTTTGTCTCTGAGATAGAATTTGACCCTTAAATGGGAGTTGAAGTATCTCAGACTACTAATGATGGACTTTCGATCACCCCTATTCCATTTTTAACTCAATCGAATGTACTGAGCCTGTATTGTTTTGTTCGGTGACCTTCATTACACGTGCCGGATGATTTTTTAAATATTTCAGCTATTTCTTTGCGCAACATCTGTGAAACGGAACCTCAATTTTAGTGTTCCGTTATTATACAAGGCTTAGCAGATGGCTCTAAAATTTGTTCATAGAAATATCATCCAATCGACTGATTTCCTTCATAAAGCAGATTTTCAGAGACTTTAAAATGAAGCAGAAATTGATTTTAATAATGAGGATAATTGTACAGAAGATTTTTTTCGATAAAAGTTCGCGTTCAACTGATTCTGATATGTATGTTCAAACATAATTAATTTTGCTAGTGATAACATAATTTGAAAAATTTCTAAAATATATTAATATATCAAGAGAAATATATACAGAATTTGCAGGTTGACATTAACCTATATATTTAACCTATATGTTTAAAATGCCCTCAAAAACCGTTCTGCGTAGAATAGGTGCCGATAAAAAAAAGAATCAATTTTATCCCTTGTCATTTCCTTTTTTATTTTTCATATCATTGTTCAATTTTCTTTGTTTTCTATATGCCTTTGTTTACTGGAAAACTAAATATGGTTTCAAAAGTAAGAATTACTATGTTTTTTTAAGCATACTATCTGTGCCGGCGTCCTGGCATAGGGATAGCGCGTCTTCCCCGTGATCTGGGAGTCCCGGGTTCGAGTCCCGGTTCGGGCATGGTTGTCCTTCATTTGTTCTATCTGTGAGATGCGTGAATGGGCCCCCCCTGTAAAAAGGGGCTGTGCAAGCGAATGTGATGCTTGAGTAGCAAAATCGTACTCTTGGCCCTAGTTGGCGCTACTAAAATAAGAGACGTTCCCTTTCGGCTTAAAATCGTTGATTCAAAACAGCGGGCTTGCCTATGGCAAGTGCCATTGGAAACAACAACAATATTATTTGTTGAAAATATTTAATTTGAAAAAAAATTTATGTTCAAACGCAATAACGTTTTTCAATGATAATACATTTTGAAAAATTTCTAAAACATGTTTATACATCAAGAAAAATATCTGCAGAATTTTTCAGAATTTCATGCTAATATTTTCATTTGAAAATTTAATTTCAGTGTGAAGAAAATGCTGTCTGGTAGAGTGCACTTCCCCAGTAAAGTCCTAAATTTATACTTGTCTAGTTAAGGGTTAAAATCAAAATTCCCTTTATCTCGACTCAACAAATATATTTTTTGTCATTTTTTTTGTTGATAAGATTTTCAGCGCCTACAATAAGACAACTATATAGAAAAGTCACGAAAAAAAATCAATAAATTATTTTTTGTAACATTTTTTTAATCAAGATTAGATTGCAAAATTGATTATTGAAATCGAAAAATATTTTAAACTTCTTTTTGTGAAAAAATGATCAATCATATTTTTTTAATAATATCCATTCAAGATCATTCATTTTAAATATCGGTTTCGAATGTTAACATGAAAAAATTTACTAAGCGTGTGTATAAGTTTTCTAGCGAAACAATTATTTCATGAATAGGAGTTATGAATAATGCATAAATCTTTAATGGAAATCCATGGAGAATCCTTTATTCTGAACTTATTTTTACACAATAATATGAAAGACACTAAATCATTAAAGAGGATATATAACATTTTTAAAATCAAAACTCTTTTTACTAATACGAGCTATGAATATTTAATAGTTGCATATTAAAAATTGAAACTAATTCATTTCAAATAAAAACTTTCCAAAATTAAAATTCTGTAATAATTACAAACACAATGCTAAATATACAATGCACGCAACTATTTGAATTTAAAAAAAAACCGTACCAGTGTATGTTGAAAAGAATTCAATATCTTGATTTACATGAGTGCAATTCAATTTAAAACTTATAAAAATATGATGCATAAATAAAAGACCAAGGAAATATTAAATATGTACTTCATTCAATGATATGTATGGAAATACAATCACAATCATTATTAAAACCAATTGTATATTTTAATTTAGCTGCTGTTCATTTCAATATCAGCTAAAATATGACGCATATAGAGGTAAAAAATAGGGATCTAATCAAGTGCAGCGTCAAGAACTTCTGAGTGATTCAACCGATTGTTATTTTTAACGAGAATTTAGAACGTTTTTCAAATAGAATATTTTACAATCTTGATGAAAAAAATTCTCATTATATATTTGAAAATTAGAAAATCATTTAATTCTCAAATAGAAGAATTTAGTGCTGGTAATCTAATATATAAAAATAGGACAGCCATGAAATTTATTTGTTTCTGCTGAAGACGGAAAAAGAAAAAAAATTGCACCCCTAAAGTGCATTTGATTAATGCAGTAAAAAATTGAATAAATATTATTTATGCTTCTCCTTTATATCTCATTCAATTTCAGTGAATTTATTCATTGTCGACAAAAAAATAAATATCATTTTTCCGTCATTCCTAATTAAACCACATGCCAAACGATATTTCCAAAATTATTTCTTCTGTGGCAGCAACGAGCCGGATTACCAACTATTAATATAATAAATTGGTGATTTCACATAGTTGTTACTAGAAAGGACTATCGGATGCGAAAATGTTGTGTATTCAAAAGTTCTTAATTCTCTCCTTTAAAATAAGTTTTATATTCTCCACTAAAATACAACATAGAGATAGTATGTTTAAGAAGGTAATGAAAATAACATTAATGATTTTCAACATTCTCTTAATTATAACCCTGTCTCTATTTTCTGGATTTCCTGTTCAATATCCGGTAAAAACCATTGCACACGTGATTACAATGATCATACAAATTAGCTACCGAAGTAATCTATGCCTTAAAATAAATATTTTAAAAAGGATACTCGAATGCTTTGTTAAAAAG
>JAPMOR010054990.1:87079-100192 GCA_026543865.1 Argiope aurantia | reverse complement strand
GAGTGTAAGGAACAGAAAAGAAAAAATACTTATTTATGGATACATTTGTATATGTTTCAGAGCAGAAATCATTCGAATTCTTTTGGCATCCCTTAATTGGTCTGTATTTTATTGCATGCCCTGTCATGGTAGCAGTTTGGTTATCCAAGTGATAATTTATATTTTATTCTTTCAAACTTTTACTTTACCACTGATCGTATTTTCATGTTTTTATGCATTGATTTGTATGCAACTCAGATCGGAAATTACGATACTACAAAAACGATTATGCTCAAGAAATAATACAATATATAAGGAAATTCTCCAAATCTATTCCCGCATACGATCAAAGGTAGAGGCATTTGATAAGAATGCAGGATTTCTGATATTTTTAATTATTTTACATCACTCCATTGCTATGTATTTGATTTTGCAAATACATAGTAATGCATAGCAAATACATAGTTTTTCTCGAACCGTATATTGTTTTGTCTTATAAAATGCAGAATGCACTTTTGTTTCCGTGTACTTTTATACCTTTCACGCTGACAATGATTTTTGCTATATCTATAAACGAAGCTGGACACAATTTCCTCGTTAAAGCTCGAAACATGTCTTTCAAATCAGAAATTTCAACGAGATTTTGCTGTAATTCTGAAAGAGTATATCCCTTACTATTTGGAAGATAACTCCTATCAGAAGAATTTTCATTTTATCCAGACTGGGACCAATCTTCCCTTATGAAGTGTTATTTTACAGCATTGTAGAAGGAACACAAAAGGAAACCTGAACATAATGCCTAAGACCTGAGAGAATTGTTTATAGAAACCTATCTGAATAAAAATGGAATGGACCATTTTTTTTCTAAGCAACTCTTATTCCTTAAAGAGAAGAAAATCTCGTTTCTGTATCCATCTCTGCATGGAATTTACTATGATTAAAAGTGGATTCCTAATGTTGAACATGGCTTTCAAGTTCACCAGATCTAAATCATTACATTATTTTTCTTTAATATGACTTTAAATCCCTTTTTAGATATTGATAAAATACGAAGAAATGTCATTGTTTATATTATAATGCCTGAAGTAGATATTTGTAGCACACCAAGCTAGTATAAATCGCTTGTAAAAAATCCTTCAGACAGAAGTTTTGATATTTTAGTGATGTCGGAGATTTTCATTTCAATAAATAATAAGAATTTATTCCTTACATCTATTTTACTGTTTTTGGAACACAATAAATAGTTTTATAAACTATGTTAATCTGTTGGAATATTAATTTATGTTATGTAGCAATAGGATGAAATTAGTGTGTTTTGTCTTATCTAGTAGGAAAATACATTATACAAGGAGGTTCATAAAGAAGTATATAGTTTAAAGACACTATAAATCAAGAACAGTGCAAAATATTATGTGTTATCTGTAACTGAATTGTATGGGATTATTTTAAGTTTTGTTAGAGTCAATCACAGATGCTTAATCACACGACACACATCGAACCGGTAATCCATTTTCGTCCTAACGCGTTAAGGTATCTCAATCATGTTCCATAGATAGTGACGGTGATATGCTGTTTCAGCTCCGCTAGATCAATAGGAAGGGGAGGGAAGAATACCTTGTCCAATACTTTGTCCCACAGGGAATCACAAAAGGTGGCCATTGGGTAAGCGGAATGTTATAGTCGACAGCTCGTCCAATCCATCGATGAGGGAAATATTTATTGAGGTTATCTCGCACGTAGGCCATCTAGTGTGGTGGTGCACCATCTAATTGGATAATGAAGTTGCCATGCTGTCCTGTACCTGTGACATCAACTAAAGAGTTGACATTTTCAAAAAAGTGTATCACGGGGCAATTTTCTCATGATAAAAGAAAGGACCATACACATTGTTTCTGGACACTGCAAGAAGCATTTTTACCTTAGAAGAGTCTCCCACATATTGCAGAGTGAATTTAGGATTCTCTCTTCCGCAGAAGTGAACATTGTGCTTACGTGCCTTCCCATTGACATGAAATGCAGCTTCATCGGTGCAATCTAAGTGATCGGCAACTTCTTACGTTATGGTGAGTTGTCCAGGACTGTTGTTGCTTCTTATGGCACTTGCCACGGACATTCCCGCTGTTCAAAGACAGCCAATTTAAGCCTATGGGGGAGCTCCTCTTGTTTTTATCGTAGAGCCAACTTGGGCCAAGAGTACGACTTGACTACTCACTCATCACTCATTCGCTTGCACGACCCCTTTTTACAGAAGGGCACATTCACACATCTCCCAGATAGAACATGAAGAACAACCATGCCCAAACCGAGACTCGAACCCGGGACGCCCAGGTAACAGGGAAGATGCGCTACCCCTATGCCAGGAAGCCAGCCTTGTTGCCCAGGACTTGTACATTTGAACGAACGATTCGTAGTTTTAAATGCTTCGTGCCATTGATAAATAGATTTTCTGTTGAAGCTGCTTTTCAGAATTGTGATCGAAAATCCAACTACACAACAGTTATGGATTCCGTTTTGTTAACACAGAATGCCTTCTCTTATGCAGTCGCCACCATTTCGACTGGTTGATCGCATGGCACACATGCTATTGCCTACGACATTTCTGTGACACAAACATTAAGAGTTTATCTTCCTTTTGGTTTACAGTGGTGCAGATCGCTGTTCGCTACTGTTTTACATGCACTACTGTCTGAAAAGTGCAGACTTCTTTAAGAATCAGCCAATAAAATTGCATGATATTAAACCACATTCTCAATACTATATGATATCTTTAAATATTGGTAAGGTTATATAATATCTCACAATATTGGGTAACATGCTGTGCTGCCCGGGGTTTATGCTAATAAGTTAGAAATTCTTGGTACAAAAGTGGAAAAAAGATGAAAGTCTGTTTTAAAATATGATAGAACAACTTATATAAAATCATATTTTTGTTTCTAAAAATAAAAAGAACTATCATTATTTTTAATAAATTCTTATGTTTGATTAAATAAATGGATATTCTGAAAAAATAATATCAGCCAACGTATTTTTCTATAAGTCAAGCACATTGAAAGCTCTTCAAAAGATAACATTCCATTAAAAAGCAGTCAACAAAAAATTTATTCATTCGAAAGGTATTTAGATAATTAATGCTTTTCTTCCCTTTATTATGAAAAAAAGATAATTAAATGATGCAACTAACAACAACAAAAAAATTTTTGCTATTGTATTTAGGTACATGGCCCTTGATACATTGAAAATATGTGGCCCTAAGTACAGAACTATGCAATTACTTATAAAAATGTCTTCTACTAAAAAACCCACATGTGAAAAGACTTATTTAATATTTCAATTAATACTTAATGTTACAAATAAAAGTATATACAATAATTCAAGAAATAGTATTTGAATTATTACTTCGTGAAACAACAGGAGGGATGAGTTGCAGAAATTTATTTCAGGCCATTTAATTTTTTTTTTTTTACTTATAACTTGCCATTACGTTCTCCTCCAAGATTTCGAAATGGTTGCCAAAGTAGCAATTGGAATTACCACTCTTGCAACTCAGTAATAAAACTTAAATTTTATTTAATTAAATAGCTGTGGCCATCACTACATAATGGTCCTAGATATACAAATCCTAGATATACATTATAAAGGGACAGATTGAATTGCAGAGCAATAATCTAATCTATTGTTAAATATTATTCAAACAATAATTTCAAAATAATTTCCAAAACTCTGGAAATATTTTCTTGCCTTTAAAATTATAATAAAAAATTAAAAACTTAAAATTTTAAAACGGTGCAAAATTCAGTTTTGTGTAACAATATTTTCTGAAGTTATTGTGAAAATTAGTAATATTCTATTTAATATTTAATTAAATAAAATATAAAAAAAAACTCTATTCAAATTACATATTTTTATCTTCCAAGTTATTTATGCGTCAATTTTCGAAATTATAGAATAAGCAGTAACCTATAGAGCCCCAACACACACACACAGAGAGAGATAAACCTGAGGCTCATTCATATTTCTTATTTAGATAGAGATGGGAAGTAGTAGAAGCAGAAGGATACAATAAGTAACTGCATCATTTTGAATTTTTTTTTTAATTTTTGGAAACCTAAATAATGATATTATTGTATTCTAGTTTTCTTCACAAATATAAAATAAGATTTCCCTTTTTGACTCTAATTTCCTGAAAAACAGTCACATGTCAATATCAAACTAATTTTAAAAAGCAGTTTTATATAGTTTTGGTCAGACATATTTATTTCAGTAACTGCAGTTTTCCAGAATACTTCATTTAATATATTATTAACTACAATGCTTCTATTTTAGAATTCAGTAATTTTCTTTACTTTTTTGGATTTTCTTTACCTTTTTGAAGATAATAAAATATATTATTATGGAAATATTACTTCTACCATTCCTGAACAAAAAATAAATCATTGAAATACTCAAAATACTCCTCGGAAATTATAATCAAAAGAACACCGCAGATATACTTGATGATACAATTTCTGACAGGATTTTCTACTAAATTTTATATAATAATTTTATATATTTGAAACGAACTATACCATAGTTCATTAAAATATTCCATTATTTTAATGCAAACATTCTCTTTAGGTATGTATATAATATTTTCTTCATATTTTATTTATAGAATATATTTTTATAACATTCGAAAAGAAATGAAATTGAAGAAGTTAAAATATAAAATGAACTTTTCATTCAGTTTTATCATTTATTATTTGCGTGGAATTAAAATTGAACGTTTGATTTATCTTTTATTCATGATCTTTATTCCTTTAAAATTTTATTAAAAATATAAAAAAATATTTTAAATTAAAGCTATAATATATTAAAATAAAATATTATATTATAAAATAGCTATATTATATTAAAATTAAAATTTTATTAAAAGAATAATTTTTAAAGTTAAATTATTTTAAATTTCAGTTGTTTTAAATCTTTAGAAGATTAATATTCCTAGTTAAAATTCATGAGTTGATTTTTATTCTTAAGTCTTTTATGCATTGTTAATAACTTGGGGATTTTTTATTGGTTTTTCAAATGAAAATTCATAGCAAGTGATTCAAGATAAATAATGCTAAAACAATAAATATCTATTTTAAATCGTATTCATGTAATTATTTTGAGTGATTTATTGATAATAATTTGGCAACTATTTATATTAATATTCAATATTAATTTAATATTATTAATTCAGTATTTAATAATTAATTCACATATCAGTATAAATTATGAATATATATATATGTATTGTACATTAATATAAATAGTTCTCGATAAAATTAATTATTAACACGAAAAATCGTTTCACGAATATGATCTAAGATAGATATTTATTGTAAATTATAAGTCCTTTAAACATCTGTAAAAATCTTTCAAACATTTTAAATTGAAAACCGCGTATCTCATAGTCAGCGAAGAAACGTATACCTATAATAAAATGTTTATGCTGAAGTGACAGTTTTCTTATTTCACACATGCGAGTTCGTTTTACAAGTTTTTTTTAAATTATTAACTTTATTTACTTTTTCGTTGCTTAAATTTTACTTCCCGGGAACTGAATGCTGGTAATGGAGAAAACATTTTTCAATTTTAGACGAGCCCTTTTTCAAATCAGAGAAGATTTATGATTTTAATCTGAAATCTTTCCAATTTTGCAGATGGCTTCATAAAACTTTCTTTCTTTTTTTTTTTATTATGATATGCTGCACATTTTTCTAACTAGAACTTTTGGCATATCTACTTTATTCTTTATGTTATTTTAACTACCTTATTTTACCTTTAAGAGCGCTGTAACCTGTCTCAATAATTTCAGTACACTATGTAATATATGCACTTTTTATTATTCTGGGTATCAAGATGCCGTTTTACCGTTTTGAATTTAAAAGGTTTAACAGACTTTATCGATTGGCCTATATGTATATGCGTGTGCATGTGTTCAGGCAGGATGAAATGTTGAGATTAATTAAAGTTGTAATTCTGAAACAAAATAAGAGAGTTCACAATGAAGACAAAGGCCGCTTTTTGGTGTAGCAGGTTAGAAGTGGAAATGAAGATTTAATGTGTTGCACGTAACAGAACTGTTGTAATTCTAAAAACACTAGTCTATAATATCTATTGAAATTTGGAGCTTAAAAATACTTTTTTAATGAAATAAAGAAATTGAGTTATGCATATAAGATTTCATTGAAATTAAAGATAATAATTTTTTTTCGGCGATCAACCAGGTTACCAGTAGGGTTTATACAAAAACCGACTTTTTGAAAAACCGGTTTTCGAATTCGATATTTCCAAAAAAACTGTTTTTAGGTGTTTTTCGAATTTTTGTCAAAAAAAAATTGAATAGGGAAAAATAAAATATTTTTCCCTATTCTATTTTTTTATTTTATTTTAATTTATATAAAATAACAAAAAACGAAATAAATATCAAAGTCAAAATATAAAAAACAAAATTAAAGATTTGATATACATATTACTTACACTAAATAACGAAAACTCAAACAAAAATTTCAAATAATATTTATATTATTTTCACTTATTTTAATTTTTCCTAAGAAAATAGGATTTTAAAAAACATAAAATATCCACTGAATGGTGGCTAAGTCTCTTTCTTATTTTGGACACAATATTGCCTGAAATTGAAAATACTCGTTCACTAGTTACCGAGTTTTGCATCAAATTACAAATCTAAGTTTTTTGTTCTTTTATTCGTTTATTCAAATAATGAAAATTCAGCTTTCAGTGTCTTTGGATTTGTAAGTTTTTCTTCAGGGTCTTCAAGAAACTAAACAATTATATTATTTCCGACAGTTATTTTATGAGCTGCTTTCAAATGATTATGTAGATTGCTCGTAGATGATCCTTTGCAGTTCAACATTTTATTACATTGATTTCAGATTACCTTGTCTAACCCGAACTTTTTGAAACCATACCAAACTTCCTACTTACTCATTTTTATCTAAAAATGAAATTAAAGTTACTGAATAAATATTTTTGACGTTTATTTTACAATTTTATTATTTTAACTATTAATATTAATGCAATTTAAAATAATCTAATCTACACATTTTCTAGGAATTTTGAAAAAAAAAACACTTCTTGATCTAATTCCGATTCTTGCTAAAGACATAATTTATATTAAAACGTTGCGAAAGAAAATATGGAATATTTTAACACCCTGTGTTTTATTTAAAATTCCATTAAACAGAAGCCAGAACTTTTTATTTTACACTAATTTTTGATAAAAGAAATTTATATAATAAAATTTAAATTTTTAAATGTAAAATAGAAAATATAAATATAAAAATTAAACATACTTAACGTTATTTTTACAAAATTTATATTTTTGTTTCCAGTTTTCATCTTCACAATATTAAGCAAACCTGTCGTGACTCGAGATTGATTTGATTCTGAGACCACATTTCGACAATTCCATTTCATTAAGGGGTGAGACGCGGAACGATGAGCACATTTGAACTTGGATTTCTCGCATTAGATACTTTTTTAGTTCTATTTCTTTCACGTGTATGTGAGTGTTATGTCATTTCTGACAGCATTTTATTTTAACTGAAAATTTCGTATGGATATGGTAGTTCAAGTGGTGTAAAAAAGCATTCATTAGTGGTACGAAGCAAATTGTATATGATATCATTAAATACTGTGATCAAGAAGCAGAAAACGGGGAATTCCTTTCCTTTCACACGTTCTTCGAAACGAGCCAGTCAAATTGCTGGCGTTTCTATTAGCACCGACTTCATACCGATAGTCAAAACATCCGACGAGAAGCAAGAGATGAACTTCATCAAACTTTTGTTTCACCTAGAAAAAAAAAGTGATAAGGGATGTTCATGAAAAACATAAACTGACGAATTCGAGGCGCAACTGTGCAGTGCACAAGCACTGGCCAACGCAACTTGCAAAGTTGAAAAAATGGGTTTGCTGCCCGTTGCATAGAATGAATAGCAAATCAAATAAATTCAAAAGTAATTTTTACATAAAATGAATTCTTAAAACCGGTTTTCGAATGTGACAAATTTACTTTAAAAAACCGGTTTTTTAAAACCGGGTTTGAAAACCGTCAAACCCTAGTTACCAGTTTGAAAGTCGATTGTACCGAAAAACTCCCATTTAAACAGTTGGATTTTGTTGTATGGTAAATCCTCTTGGATGAATGTCCTTCTGCTGGTATTTTGCGTCAGTTTGGAGAGGAGAACTCCAGCTCAAGAGTCATTCTCATCATCTGACTTCTTTTCAAAAGCACGTGATCCGTCCCAGAACAGATCTAGCATTCGTTGCTTTAAAACGAAAAGTTAAAGTAACTAAATTATACTAGCTGACCACCAAACACGACTAGTAATCAATAATAGACTCGCATTAAAATTCTATAATACATGAACTGTCTTCTCTGTTTTGAAATTATTATTGTCAGTTATCTCATAATTTCCTTCCATACTACCCTTTTGCGTACTATGGAAGGAAATTAATTAACAATTGTATCTTAACAAATTGTTATCATAATATGAAAACAGTAACTTATTTATACCAAATAATAGTAAATAAATTTAATTTGTTTTCAAGATTTTCATTAAAATATTTTTAGAATATCTTTTTGTAATCCTTTATTTCGATTACCAATTTCCTCGAACTTATTTTCCTTCATAACTTTTATATTTAAATAATTTAATTAAAATTATTATTGCATAACTATATTGGTTAGAAATTTACTGACAATTATTAAGTTTTATAATAATGAACACTAAGAAAAAAAATCTACAGCTCGTGTGCAAGAAAGTTTGAGATAATCAAGTAAGTGAAATAGATATGTTTGAACGCATGACTATTCGTGACGCATTCCTTTTTGAAATTTTATTTGTTTGTCATTTTCCCGTTTGTGTAGGCAATAAATCCTTGCTTGAGTCTTTGTGCCAAGAAGAAATAAAAATTTCATATAATTTTGTCGTCACAGAAGTGAAAAAGAAAGAGTATAATTAATATCACATTAAAAGGAAGGAAGCTTTTATTTTATACCTGCATTATATTAAGATTTGGATTTATGATAAACATACATTTGAAATAGCATGAATGCCATTTGGTTTATTACGTGTCTGAAGTATCCTTCTTATTTTGGCGGGTGCTTTAATATAATTATTTCTCCTTTTTATCATGTTTACGCATGTTTGGGAAATGTCCGTATGTTTGTCAGTCTGTGACGAAAATAACTCAAAAATGTTTGGAACTAGACGGTTGGTATTTGGTATACTATCTTGACACCAAAGTTGCATATTTAAAAAAAAATTCGAATAAAATCTGTTCTGAAGAAATTCGTCCGTCCGGTTGTTCGAAAATAAGCTAAAATGATAATTACAAAACGAATTACAAAAAATTCGATTCGTAGATTTAACAACCATAGAGTAGACTGTAGACTGTCATAGAGTAGACTACACTGTCGAATTTTGAGCCAATCCAACAACAGATTGACTTCTTGTCTGTCTGTAGTTTTAGAAACATGTAAACACTATAAATAAAAAACACATATTGTATATATCAAATTTGGTATGAGATTTTGTGACTATAAGCGTAGTTTTGAGTTAACTTTTTTTCAATCGGTTGAGAAAAAACGTGTCTAAAACACAAATTCGTTTCTTGGATATTATTAATGCATGTCAGGGATTAATCGCCAAATAAGTCGCCAATGGTGACACGATAGATTCAGTAAAAATTATAAATTATCCCCCAAAAATAATATTTCCTGGTTATTGTACTCCAGTGTTCTCTGGGATAACACCTTTATTAAAGTGTATGAGAGAAAAAATTGGGGAGACTGATTCTTTTTTTTTATATAACAAGCGTAATTTGTTACATCCAGTATCTTCCGTTATATTGAGCTATTGAAAAATCAGACCGATGCAGAATTTGAAAAACTGTGAAAAAGAAGAAAATAAGAAAACATGAACATCGCTAGAAATATTTTTACAATCAGATATTTTATGTCGATGAATTTGTAAGCGCCTCAATGTTTCTGCACTTAATCGACAGTTTGACTCTGACGAATTTGTGGTCGACATTTCAGGGCAGATGAACAATTACATTTGCTGAGAGAAAGAAATGCTTGAAACAGAGATCAGAACTATAATAGGGTTGTTATAATTACAATTGATTTTAACATTTTTTAAAAAATTTTAATATAGAAGAATAATCAACGAAGATCATTTTAATACTGATTATGATTCGAAGAATCAGACGGTGTCTGACAAATACGTCCGTTTCCTAAATAATTAAAACATTTCCTTTTGATATCATATAATTCTTATTTATTATAGGTCATAGGGCCGCAATTGTAATATGGGATTATTTTTTGAGTTAACTGGGAAACACATTACATGCACTTGACTTAGTATATTCAATCGTTCTTTAACTGAATTAAAACTAGTTTGCAGGTTACACAAATTATATTAAAAAGTGCATTACATCTTAACAATAGAAGTATCAATAGAATCATTTTGATAATTTTGAAATTTCATCCTTAAAAATTTTGATATAATTTATGTATTTCTAAAAATTTATAACTACTTTTGGTGAAATATAAGAACAACTGCATATACGTATACAATTTTCACTCAGACATTTTAACTTCAGTAATCCATATGATCTATATCTATTTATGCCAAAACCCGACAAAATGACGATTTGAGACAGAATTTCAAAGTTTATAATATTTTATGGATCAATTATGTAATAATGGACATCAATTTGTATTTACACTTCTTTATATACATTGGTTTCAACCATTTCCTCTAAAAATTTGAATTAAATTTTTCATATGATTTATATTGATTGATCCAAAGTGTTCGGCAGCCATCATAATGGGATCAATTTTATTCCGATTATGAGTCAACTCAGAACTAAACGCTGTAACTGGATATCCTATAAATGAAGATGCAAACAGTTTTTCTGGTTTTTTAAAATTAATAATTAATGAATTATTATATTAAATACCGTTTTTGTTAAATTATATTCTTTTGTTTACATAAATTAATCCAAAAGTTACAATGAAAGTCATGATGATCAAAATCCCTTTGATCATCATCACTTTGACGGATGTAGCAAAACTTGATATACACTTAACATCGATAATTCTAGTTATAATCTTGTTTGAAAAAAAATAGCAAGAAAAATGACACCTTAATTTTACATGTGCAATTAGAAACGTGGTATTGGCCCCTTATAAAAGCAATCGGGCAACTAAAGTTCTATGGAGACAGTATAAGTAAAGCATTATGAAATTTTCACTGCAGATGTAATTATATTTTACAGGATTCTATCTAATTCTGTGTTACAACTCCAATTAATGACGTATTGTACTCCTTAACAAAAGACCATAATGATAATATTATCTCCATTTAGATACCGACATCTACTGTATTTGTGTAGAACAATTCCATGCATTGAATTGCAATCTGCTTTATTAACAATTTGAGACTACTCCTCATTTTAATTGCATTTTGCGCCATTTTAAACATGTATTAAATTAAGTATGTTCCATGACAATGTAATATTTGTAATCTCATGTTGGTATTAGATTTACATATGGGACATGAGCATTAATGAATTTAGTCTGTTCAGTATTTAGTCTGCTCCCAAAATTAACTTAAGTACACAATGGGAACATGTTATTAGAAATGCATTCATATATGTACTTTATAAAATTTTTCATAATCAATAAATGTTTCGTAATTTTTTGAATAAATATTTTATGAGATTTGAAGAAAACTGATATAGAGACTACATTTTAAAGGTTACCAGTCGGACTGGATCACTAAATATCTCAAAAATGAGAAGAAAATGAAGATAATATAAATTTATTTCATAAATTGATATATGAAGTTTAGAGATTTATATTAAATTGCAGATATTACAAAAATAACGCAGCACTGTTTTTTATTCTTATTCTAATCATACAATAAAGTAAACTAAATTGCCATCGATATCCATGGTCGAATCAAGGTGTTTAGTCTTTTAACCCTTTAAAAGGCAATCATTTTTTAGTCATGATATATTAAAATATTTTTAGAATTGGGATTGACTTACGAAAAGTGGTTCATTTAATTAATTAGATAAAGTTAATTTGATTAATTAATCAATTTGCTTAATTAATAATTAAGTAACAAATCAAGACACGTCATTTTATCTGAGATAAGTAATTCAAGCACCTATGTTTTTGTCTTATCTAAAAATTGTCAGAACTTAAGCCATTTTGCACAACTTCTAACAAACATTGATGAATTTGGTACGAGGCATACTTCCCATAGCCCAAGAAAGGGTTAAGCAATATACTTTTCGGAGGTTCTTTTGAAATTCCGGACATTCAAAACGAAAAAAAAAATCCGATTTGAATTTAATATCGAAATTAATCGAATTTTTGTATACCTGTAATTTTAAGAAGCACATTTTGGCAATCTAAAATAACAAAACAGTTAACTGCAGATATTTTTTCAAAATAATTGATTATTTTTTAATTTTTTTTTGTAAAATAAAGACACAATAAAAATTTTAAAGCAATTTTAAACAAAATATTAAGGGAAAAAATGGCAAACATTTTTTATATAACATAATAGTATTCAAATAAAAAACTGGATATTATTTCTTAAAATTATAAATTACCACACATTTTTTTAGAATTTAATAATAATTTTAATATAAAACTTACATATTATAGTAAATTAGAATATTTAAAAAATAATCTTCAAAAATTTAATTGATCTATGATTTATTTTAATAAGCTCATTGGCACGTCTTTTATAATAAAAAGAAAGTACAAAACTAAATATCTTATTTTAAATATCTAAATTTCACCAGTCGAATAATATTCAAAGAGTCCCTATGGAAAAGGAACTAAAATTTTAAGGAATTCTAAAGACTTTTAATAATCTAATGAGAATACAATAAATATGCATTTCACATATCAGTAATGAGTCAGCTTTGAAGTATAACATATTTTCATATATAAGTAAAAATACAGAAGCAAACACTCAAACAGCATTTCTTTTCACGATTTTATCCTCAAACTTTTCTTTTTATGATCTCTTTCTTTTCTTCTCTGATCTTTTTCTGATT
>JAPMOR010054990.1:72315-87069 GCA_026543865.1 Argiope aurantia | reverse complement strand
TTTCTTTTTATGATCTCTTTCTTTTCTTCTCTGATCTTTTTCTGATTTCTTTTGATGATCTTTTAAATATTGTATTTAAAATTGATAACACTCTAACTGACATAGCTGAAATCGACAAAGTTTTCTTCTAAAACCTAAAATCACTTCTAATCTCACACTGAGTAAGAAACCTTACGTTGTAGGCAATTTAATCTTACAACAACGTTTCACCTTTTAGCTTTCAAAGCATTCAGAATCACAAATTTTCTGTGTTAAAAGTTAAAAAAAAATATTTACTCTTTCAACCACTTCTCGCCGTAAAGTCATGATCTCCATAAAAATAATTCTGAAAAGCTTCCATTTAAAATCCTTACGTTAAAATGTTTTAAAAGCCACTCTAGGTCTTAAAATTACATTTTTATTTTCGGCTAGTTTAACATAGGGCATTTTCAAAATGCGCCGCCTTTGAAATTGAGTTTTCAGCTAGTGTAAGAAAGAGGTTTCGGGTAATATTAAACACCTATTTCTTTGTTTATAATTCTTGATGCTGCCGTTCCTGCCAAAGTAGACAATACACTGGCGTTCAGTATGGGCAAGTTAGGCCTCTTCCGTTGAAAGTGCAATTAATTATGGATACGACATTAGAGTTTCAGAAATAGGAATATTTTAGTATCGCATTTTAAAAGATGAACGGCTTCCGTTGCAATTCTAATTTGCGGTTTCTTTTCTGAATAATTAGAATGAAAGGATTGGGATAGTAATTTCTACTGAAAATTAGTGAAAGATTTTCTGAACCTATAATCGAATATTGTTTGTAAAATGCATATATTTTTATGGTTTCTTGCAGTGCAGTTTCACGATCAAGTATTGGATTTAGAATCAGTTTTGAAGTATGTTAGACAGTGCAGACAAAGCCTTGGCTGCAACTCCCCTTTTCAAACTTTCATACATCCCTAACCGCCAAATGATAACTCCAAATGATTAAATTAGTTCAACAAGAAAATTGGAATGACATGATCACATGACTATCGACATTTGGTATTGCTATAAAAGGTATAAGTGAAATAACATGTTAACTACTGTACTTCACTCATACTGTTGTATATAACGGGTGATAATAAAACAATCTATCCCGATATATGAAATCGTTACTGCTATACCATTCACAGAAAAAGAGTAACATTTTGATTTGGTATGCGCTCAAGAATCATCTGAAAAACAACATTTAAGCTCTAATAGTTACGATTATAGTGGAGAAAATTTCAAAATTTTCAAAAAGCAGCACCAACTGTTTGTATTGGAATGTATTCTCCATAACAATACACAATAGATATCATTGGACCGGTAGCAGAATCAGCCGTAGACCGACTAAGAAGAAGAATAAAACAACCTAATTAATTAATAAATTTTCATTTGACCTACTTCAACCACGATAACACTTTTCAAGATGCAGATGGTGCCTAGAAGCAATGCACAAAAGGAATCTGTTGAATTTCACGTCTCTGTTTGGCCACTGTTGTTTTCTGTTTTCTTTTTAGTCTCTGTAGTGATTTTTATATTACTGGTACTGGTGATTTTTGTGCTACAAGTACCTTTCCAGTGCTATTTATTGGTTTTTGCTATGGAGAATACATTCGAATAAAAAAAGTTTGTGTTGCCGTTTGAAAAATTTGAAATTTTGTCACTGCAACCGTAATTGTTTGAATTTAACTGTTGTTTTATATATGATTCTTGAGCTCATATCCCAAAATACCTTCAGCCAAATTTTAATCCGTTCTTGTGAATTCTAAAATAGTTATGGTTTCATGTATCGAGATAGTATTTTTTATAATCACCTGGTATATGTTAATATGATAATTCGATTAACTTGTTAAACCAATTAGTTACTTATTACCTGTTATTATTAATAATAATCGATTACTCACAATTAATTACAATCGATATAATTATTTCTTTTATGATTACTGATTAAAATTTTTAAAAGAAAACTGCGAAAAGCCAAATTGTTTTATACCTTTTGTGGAAATTTCTTTTTCGCATTTGCCGTTTCATTACATCCTAGTAAGAAGTCTGTTTTTTCAAAACAACTAGAATTTCTTACAGAATACAAAAACTAACTCTTTGATTTTTATAATTCATACTAAATCAAGTAAATATAGGAATACTATACTATATCTTCAGAACCTTATTATTACAAGGAGTTTATTGTATCTATCCTAACTTACATTTTTTTTATGGTACATACTGTTCGTTATTCATATTCTGAGACGACCACTTTTCAACGATTCTATCTCACTAAGTTGTGAGAACGGGAAATATGTCCGCATTTCTGCAATTTACTTTATTGTTAAATGTAAACATTCCATCATTTCATCTTTCCTTTCACCCCTATTTGGTCGAATTAAACCCATCCTAACACTTCCGCAAAAGCGCGAGAGTTTTAGAATCCGTTAGCAAACAGTATTTTCTGAGTCTATTCGTATTTATATTTCATTGCTCACATCTTCAAAAACTCACTACTTCGCTACTATTGACTTCCAAATCCCAGTATTCTTTGGGGTTTTTTTTGCCGACAAATTTAGTCGCCAATTTGTCAGATGGTCGCCAAGGCTAGAAGTCATTACTGCAGCATCCATTCAACTACTATTAGATGTAAAACTCTCTTCCTTACCATGGAATTAACTGCACAAGAAAGAATTATTCCAGATTCACATCAATATTAAAAGTGAATAGATTCATATATATAAGAAATAAAACTTTATTCCTTCTCACGATAAAAGATCACTGGAAAAATTTTAAAAGGGAATCGTTCCGAAAATAAAATATGTTTCGAAAGCGAATCTTCGATATATAAATCTCATGTCGAATTGTTGAGCTTAGTTGCAATAGAACTTTCCTTATGGTGAAAAGGGAAAAGAATGGCAAAAAGTCCACTTAGAAAAGCTTTGCAACAAAAGCTCTCAGTGAGACTATGAAGAAAGAAACGGATGTTTTGAAGAATAAATAAACGAACACTAAAAAAGTGACCAAAAAGCGGAAGGAGAGAAAAAGTTGTAGTGTTTTCTCCTAGAGACTCAGAAAAGGTCACGTGAGAAATAAAATCTTGCTTGCTTCTTTCATTTTCATTGTAACTATTTCGCTATCGCTGATTTTAATTCCGAAATACATTAATAAAAAAGTAAAAAAATAAATATTTTATATCGTTTATTAAAATTACACGAGATAGATCTTAAGCAAAAAGAGATGCAAACTTGTAGTTTTTCAAAAACTTCTTGGAAAAAAAAATTGAAAATCGTCAAACTAAAACAGAAATTAAAAATCCTAAAATGTCACAATCTGCGTCAAGAAAAAAGAATTTTGTATTTGATAAATATTTTAGTTCGAGCTGTCAAGCTTGGGGCTTCCATTATATATATTGGATCCAACAGTCATAACTGAAACGGTACAGATTTTAAAAATGTGTGTCTTTTTTTTAAATCCATGTTTATATGTATCTTTTTATTAATGAAAACCCGATTTAAAAGAAATCGAAAGGTATTGATATATGTTTTTTTTCATGTACATAAGTAGATATCGAAGCGAGGAATTTATGAATTGAAATAAACCTCCTATCGGGTAAAAGATCATGGATTTTCTCTTTGCGTCAATTTTAAAAGAAGTGACTGATAGAATAATATCCTTTTCTGAATAGATTTTGCATCAATTATTTTACCAGCTCTTATTTTTTTGTTTTCTTCTTTTGTTACTTCAAAAATCCATGTATTTCCAAGCAATAACAATGGAAGCAATAATAGATGAGTTACCTTCTATGATGTTAAATCCTCCATAGAACATACCACTTAGAAGAACCAAATCCTCTACTTCTATATCTCCAACAACATCAAATATTATAAAAGATATTCCAACTGGTGATAAAAGTATTCCAATGAAAGAACTTTGTCAGAGACTTCGTGGTTTAATCAACAGTCGCCCATCAGACGGCATGCGCTCCCATTTGCCAGTATCGATTAAAATAGAAGCTAACCAAATCCTAGACCTTCTGCAGGATAAAATCTCAATAATCAATAAAAAAGGAAAAGGTATAAAAGTGGCAACCCAGGCAACAATTTCCCTAACGCATATAAAGGAAAAGGAGGAATATAGAAAATCTAAGGAAAAAATTACCTCGGGATAAGCAGTTATCAACAAATGTCATAAAGAAGCCTTCCTATGCAGAGATGGCTAAAGTAAAAAATAGAAAAAAGAAACCAACAATGCTTTTCTATCCAACAGAAGAAAGCTACAAAACTATTGAATCAATTCTAAGAAAAGAATTGAAGGAAGACGGGCCAAATTTCTAAATCAGAGCGGTGGAAAAACTTCAAAATAAAGGACTGGTTATTGTATGTGACAAGGAGCAGGAATTTGACCAACTGAAGAAGACAATCGAATCTAATGATTCTCTTAAAAAGAATATAACTGTAAGATTGCCAGAAAAAAGATTACCAAGGCTAATAATATACGATCTACCCAATGACACTGAAAATAACGGCGTTGAAAACTTACACTAATATACAGGAGGATCTGCGACTCAGATTCAAAATGAAAGATCGCAGAGAAGGAACAAGCCATTGGGTTCTGGAAACTCCCGATGAGGTTCTCCATACGCTAAAACAACTTAAAAAGATTCCTATAAACTGGTCCATGTACCAGATGAAGGAATTCTTTCATGTCAAGAGGTGCTCGACATGTCAAGCTTATGGCCACACAGCCTTTTCAAAAGAATGCAAGTTCAATACGCCTTCTTGTGGTTGTTGTGGTTATAGACACCACAGCAGAAGCTGCAGAAGTGAGGATTCCAACTGCATTAACTGCTCCAAAAGCAACAGATTCAGAGGTACTAACTTCAACGTGCGGCACAAAGCCATCGACAATCAATGCTCCTGCTACCAAAAAGAGGTAGCAGCTTATAAAAAATCAAGGGACTATTATTAGTATGGACCGTATTAATTTTGAAAATTCTTTTTCTTTGAAAATTCTTTCTTTGAAAATTCTTTTCCATTTAACATCGCAACAGCCTCTGCTCAAGACCCACTAAAAATACTATAAATAAATTTAGCTGGAGCTAAAGCATCCACCAACCAGCTTCATTTGACAGCAAGCACGATTAAACCGGATATCATCCTAGTGCCACTATAACAACAAAATCCCTGGAATTCCAAAATCATGGAAAACCTTCAGTTCCACTAACCACTGCAATTCTCATCCCGTCAGCCCAAATAAAACCTGCTCTATTGGCAACAAAAGTCAACGTGGTAGCTGTAAAAATTCAGACATACTCATATTCCATCACAATAATTTCTTCCTACTCCTCACCAGCACAACTCTCCAAGAAATCCAAGAGATCATTGCCAGCCTCCCGGAGGAAAAGATTATCATCGGCGCTGATCTCAATGGACACAAAACCCTTTGGGGGTACAGATCCAATGACAACCGAGGCAATAAAGTCTTGGATTTTAGCAAATTATTTATACATCTTAAATAAATCAGATGTCCCACCAACTTTCCAAAGAAATAACAGCATTGGCTGGCCAGATCTGACCTTATGTTCCCAATCAATTATAGACTCTTCCATTAACTGGGAGGTTCTTGATGATATTTCCTTAAGTGACCATAGATATATACAAACAACAATAGCATCTACTATAGCTAACCAGTTCTACAAAAGATACAAAACACGCCATGGGAATCATCCTAGATTTCTCAATATACTTGGTAAAGATATTTATTATCTATAAAATAAAATAAAGCTAAGAGCTAAATGACGCTACAATAGTTCTTCAAAACTCTATTATTAATGCCTGCAACAAATCAAAATATGCCTGCAACAAATTATTAATGCCTGCAACAAATCAAAATGCCTTTAATATCAAAAAACAGCTTTCGTTAACGAAACCAAACTGGTGGACAGAGAAATTAGAAATTCATAAAAAGAAAGTTAGAGCACTAAGAAAGGAAGCACAGAGGGCACCAGAAATTGAAAAGCAGTGGAGATACCAGATCTTCAAGAAAGAGAAAACAGAGTACAAAAAAAAAAATATTAAACAAGCAAAAAATACTGGCTGGAGAAATTTCTGCAGTTCATCCTCCAACCCATATGGAAAGCATTACAAAGCCGCCTTCCGGAAATCTGTTTTCCCATCACAAATGCCATACCTGATGAACAGTAACCCAAAAGTAAGTCTGAAAGAAGCTGCGCAAACCATCTTGGACCAGAATTTCCCATCTCCTGCTATTTCAACTAATTATAATTTAAACACTTCAACGCAGCCATTTGACCCCCCCCCCCCACTTTCCTCCCAAAAAATTTCTATGATTATAGACAACCTTCCGTCGGGTAAAGCTCCCAGTATTGATGGAATTGACAACCTCCTTCTTAAAATTATACACAAGCGCTTTCATAGTATCTTCCCAACTCTCTTTAATAAATTCCTAGAATTAAGTTGCTTCCCAGATTCCTTGAAAATAGGAAATATTAATTTATTCCAAAAAACAAGGAAAAGATCAGAGACTGCATCTTCATATCGACCCATTTCCCTCCTACCAACAATCGGGAAGGTGCTAGAGAAATTGATGACCCAAAGGTTAACTTACCATCTTGAGACCACTAATAGCCTCAGCGAGCGTCAACATGGGTTTAGGGAAGGTAAATCAGTAGACACAGCCATCCATGAGCTGATAAACAAAATTCAAGCTGCAAGAAAAGAGGGCAAGCATGTCTTCGTGCTCTCTATTGATATAAAAGGAGCCTTTGACAACTTGTAACACAAAGAAATTCTCAAGAGTCTGGATGAAAAACCCTGTCCTTTAAACATCAATCGCCTCTTTCCTCCAAAACAGGAAAGTGACCATAATGACTCCAGAAGGTAGGGCCATGAAAAATCAGAAACAAGGCTGCTCTCAAGGATCATGCAGTGGTCCCGCTCTATGGAATCTCGTCGCCAACGAAATTCTCAAGCAGGTCTGGTCAGAAAATGTACATATCCAAGCCTTTGCAGATGATTTTGTACTGGTTATCGAAGCGGACACAAAAAATAGTCTGGTAAGAGAAACTGAACTTGCAATAGCCAAATTTAACTCCTGGTGCTCAAATAATCAACTTTCCATCTCCAAGGAAAAAACAACCCATATTTTATTCAGCAAAATGGAGAGAGGCCCCAGAATCATATGGAATGGAGACATTATTAAGATAAACAAATCTATTAAATATCTAGGAGTCCACGTTGATGACCAATTAAACCGGCTAGAACACATAGAAAAACAAGGAAAAAAGGCCATTAAAATGCACCAAAACCTCAAAAGAATTGCTGGCAGCACATGGAGAATCTCTCAGAAACACAAAAGAGTTCTTTACAAGACAGTAGTTGAGAGAATGCTAGCCCATGGTTCATCAGCGTGGTGTCTAAACCCAACGTATAGAATGAAGAGGAAACTCTCCACCATTCAGAGACCATTTCTTCTCTATATTTCAGGTGCTTACCGCACAACTCAAACAGCGGCGCTACAAACCAATCTCGACATTCCACACCTGCACATGCAATTACAGTTTGAAGACAGACTAACAACAATATATCGCCTAAGAATCCCTCTTTCGCATAATATAAAAGAGATGCAACCAGAAGAGCTTGAGAAGAAAGCAACTGGTTGGTCTACTCACCCTTCACAGCATCTCAATCCCAACAAATCTTATTGGAAGATGAAGGAATAAATTTATCTCAAATAAACAATTTTAATATCTTTACAGATGGCTCAAAAACAGAACAGGGAGGTGGAGCTGCCTTTTGTGTTCTGTTCAATGATTCCTGGTCCTACCACTGGTCTGCCAAATTGAATGACAATACTGTTTTCCAAGCTGAACTCACCGCACTTCATGAAGCAGTAAAATATACATCTCAGTTTTCAAACAACAATACTTTTAAACTACATGCCGACAATAGAGCAAGTATCATGGCATCTTCAAGTCCAAAGAGCACAAATCAAACAGCAAGAGAAATTTTTGGTGTCCTGCTTTCAAAACCAACAGTAAAAGTTTCATGGTTTAAAGTACACGCGGGAAATATCGGCAGTAAAAAAGCAGATCAACTGGCAAAGGACGTAACTCAAAATGGGCAATTTTATATGCAAACAAAGCTTCCTAAACCACATATAAAAGCTCTCCTCCGGAAAGACATGCTTGTGGAATGGCAAGGATATTGGATCAATGTTGTCACAGGCAGAGCAGTTTTTAATATCCTGCCTTCAGTCAACCTTAATCCCACTAACTGGATCAGATAAGATATTATTTTCTTCTCAGAACACGGCCCTTTCCCTGCCTACCTCAAAAGGTTCAATCTGTCTTAGAGTGACCAGTGCAGTTGTGGGGGGATAGGCACCGCACTTCATTAGGCTAAGGAATGCCTCTTACAATCTCCTGGTATATGAAAAACCCATGACCAAGCCATGAACAGGAATGGCGGAAAAGAGTTACCAGCAACTTTCTTTCCAGGCAAAAAATCCACAGTATAATCAAATTTATAAGTGAAAATAGAGACATATTCTTGCCTCCATCTCTCAACATCGTCTTATAGCAAAAAAAGACTAAGGGAAAAAACAAGCACCGCAGTCTCCTGTCACACATTTCAATCAAACAGAAATTCTTTTCATTTACATTTCTCAAATTATTTTCCCATCTGATTTTTTTAACTGTATCATGATCTACTGTATCATAAAAATAAGTAAACAAAGATTATATGTATATTTTTACACATTTTATCTCTCAGACTTATATTTCTAAGTTTATTACTACAAATTATATTTCTAAGTTGAAAAAGTATGTAAACGGTATCATCTTAATATAATTTCTTATATAATTGTAAATTCTGTAAATAGTCTTTTTTTCGTTTTCCAACTGTAAATATTTTGTTAATTAAACAAAATACTCGTAACATGCCCACCAAACCGTTCAGTGACAAGAATGGTCACGGATACAGGGGTATGAGACGGCGTTCTGTTCTGATAGAATATTGTCACGTAGAACTATAGTATAGAACTCAATGACACACACAAGGGGTAGAGCTAAACCAATTTTTTAACTGAACTCAGAACTGAGAATTGAGAATACAGTAACTGACAAATCTTCTGCTTTTATACAAGCAGAGAAAGTTAAATAATGCTCTTCTGGAGACAGTAAGAAAAGTCCAGAACACTTGTCTGGTAAACTAAAGAAATGTCCAGTATCTTCTGGAACATTAATAAATAAAGGAAAACATAAAATCAAGGAATTAAATATTCACATATACTATTAATAGCATTGTCTCTAGCGGGATTCGAACCTAGGTCTCGTGATCATGAGACCAGTGGCATGACCATTCGGCCATGGAGATCCGAGTGTCTTTCTTCAATGCGGCATTGCTCCCTCTTTAGAAGAACAGCGTCTCGACGTTATGACATTTCATTGTGTGGCTCTAGCTCTCGATCGAGTCACATGGCTAGTATAAGTTGTCGTGTCTTCACGTTGAGTAGTCTCTTGAAAAATCTCTCGTTCCGGAACCTCCATTATTTTATAAGAATGTTGGTAGTCTTGTTCTTCTGGGTCATGGTATGGTTTCAGGCGTAAAACGTGGACAACCTTCTTCGGTTTCCGCCTTCTAGAATTAGGATCGAAATCAGCTACTTCATAAGTGACGTCGGACAACCGCCTCAAAACTTGATAAGGGCCGAAGTACCTCCTGAGGAGCTTCTCAGAAAGCCCCTTTTTACGAACTGGAATAAAAATCCGCATCAAATCCTCTGATTCGTATGCCACCATCCGATGTTTGGAATCATAATGCCGGCGATCTTTCTGCTGAGCCTCGAGAGTTCGTGCCCGAGCTAATTGCCTCGATTCTTCTGCCTTATTAATTAGATGACTAACGTAATCGTCTTCTTTGCTGAACTCGTTGGGGAATACTTGTAGTCACAAGATACCATGCCGAATTATATATATTTAAGTCTTTGCGTTTTTGAATTACCACGCTTATACATTTCTGAAAATACAGGCCGATAGACTGTCAACACCACATTGAATCTGTCTAAAAATTTAGTAAATGTCTATACTATAGGCGTTTAAATCTGTGTTCTGAATTTTGTTTTCTTAGCTCTTTTCGTTTTATAGTTACCTTGTTAACTAATATTAAAATAGTGTAAATATCGTAAGCCAAATTTCATGCATCTAGCTCAAAGTGTTTTAGAGTTATCTTTGTCACCTACAGACATATAGACCTTTTCCAAAAATCTGTTTTTCGATGTCAGAGGTCTATAAATGTGTAGAAACACACATTCTATTCTAGGAAGAATCTACATTACTTTTCGTTGTACTCAGTACACCATAGAATCTCCAGATTTCCTGGAAAAAAATAAATTATATTCAAGCAAGAATCTGCTCTAAATTTTCATGTATTCAAAGAATCCACAATTTTCAGAATTCTTGTTTGATAAGGATATTATAATCCTTTTATGATTGGAGAAACATAAATTCTCCATTTATGCAGATTTCTTTTATATTACTTAATTCACAATTGTATCATTCCAATTTGACATCAAAGGCAACAGACAAAGTAATCCGACTATCTTTCCAAGAAAACAAACAAAAACATTACAAAAAGACAAGTATGACTATTGTTATCTTCCCCCCGATAACGTCTCGAAATGAAATCATCTAGGACAAGTAGATACTAGTCTTTTGTTATCCATTTCCGGTAGCAGTTATTTAATTTATCTACTGAAGGGTAGTTTTGTTCGAGCTGCCATTCTTTATCATTTGCATACTCGTATTATAAAAGATGTCAGTTGATACACAAATTAGGTGCAGGATTTGAATGAAAGTTGTTGAGGGTAAAGGAATTTGGTGGACTGATTTGCCTTTTTTATAATCTTTCCTCCTTTCAAAGGCATACTGTTTTTCTTGTTCAAACTGGAACCGACGTCTGTTATTCCGATTTAAAAAAATCAAAGGAATAGATGTTTTTAAATTTTATGTTGAAATGACATGAAATTCAATTCATTTTTACTTTCTTGTATATCAAGTTTGGAAAGAGAAAAGTTTGTAGTAGACATTAATATGATTTTAAAGGATTTAAATTGCTTTAACGTGTTAATATCGACGATAAAAGCTATGATCAATATTCTAAATAGCGTAATTCTCTCCGAAAAAATTATTTTTTTTTTACCTTAAAAATTTTCCAAAACATGAATTGCATCATTCTCGAATTGATTGATCGAAAAGTACACATGTGTGCTCTATTTTCTATAACTTGAACTATTTTTGATTATAAGCTGGAACGTGACTTATTAGTTAACATAAAACAATTGTTTTTGTTCTCAGATGCGAAACTCCATTTCACATTTACGTATGAGTCAGAATGTGTTTATTCAGTAAAAATAGGGGTGAAACGATATATAAGAGGAGAAGATGCTTGCATTACGTGAAATTGAAATTGAAGATGCTTGCATTTAAGTGAAATTGAATTATTCGACGACTTGGGAGGTTTGAAAACTGTTAGTAATGAGCAACGTTGTCAGAAAAAGATACTAATTCACAATAAAATATCTCAGAACAATTTTTATTTATTTTGAGGGGCATAAGCATTAAATTAGGTTAAATAAATAAACAATTTCTGTTCTTAAAATTTGGTAGCTCATTTTTTTTACAAAATAATAATAGTTTTTTATGTTAAAACTCTTCTTTATTTGTTATTGAATTTTGTGACAATGTTTTGAGATTAAAAATAGTAATACTCTCAGTCACATTTATTAATATTATATAAAATATTTCTCGAGCCACTCCTGAAAGCTTTTTTATCACTTGAATATTGATCTTGAAGTAAATCAAGTTTGAAGCCATTCAAAGTTTGTATATTGCTTATATGGTTATATGAGCATTAAATATGCAATTTCGAGTTAAAATAAAGTACTACAGTCATAAAGATACTTAAAAATCTCCTCTTAGAGAGGTAGAATTGTTGAAAAGTGATACTGAAACGAACAGAACCTTGATTTATCTAAACTACAAACACATTCTTCCTCCATCATTTTCTAGTTACATTCATATTTTCTTTTAATAAACATAAAAGAAATAGTGAAGGTTAATTAAAAATATTTAATTGTAGTTGTATTTTTATCTCAACAACTATAAAGAAGTTTTACAGTTTCTATTTGAATTTCGATTTTTAATGCAACTTTATATCTCATGCATTGAGTATATTTTATCGAATCTGCATACTTTATGTTTTACTTAGTCCGGAATATTGATAAATTATATTTTTTGGAATTATATGTGTCTGTTTATCTATGAGCACTCTAGCTCAAAAATGATTTGATATAAATAGATAAAAAATTGTTATGAAATCTTTATTCAAATTTCTAGATTTGAATCAAATTTGAATGAAATCCATTAAGATGAAGTCTCTGACTTTTTGTTCAGAAACAAGTAAAAAAAAATCTACAAAATGTAAAGATAAAGATGGATGAAATTTGGTATACTGAATGATAATACGAAGTTTGGATCATTATCAAGATTTAAAACTTGATTTGTCAAGTAATTACAGGTATCGGTACTACGAGGTACTTTGACAGTTTCGGTGATATGAGGCTCAACGGTGCAGCAGTACATTTACATACACTAGATTTGAACGTATACCGTGTATGAGTAAAGTCTGTTAAAGGGTCTATGGGTCTGTACTTTTGCTTGCATATAATGCATGTTATCTCAAAACCAACCAAGGCTATTTTTTTAAAATATAAAATTTTATTTAGTATCTTGTTATTAAAATTGTAGTCTTTTGTGAAATCTTGATATCAAAAATGGTGTTCAAAATTAATATTCTAATTTCTCTACTATAATAAGATAAACAGAACTCTCATGTGCAAATTTTTCAAAGCAAAAGTCTGAGAACTCATGGTGTTCGTAGCTTCGCCCAAGGGCCATAATTATATGAAGGGGAGGGGAGATAATTCCTACATGAAAAAGCATGCGGGAATATTTCAGGGGGACCACTACTACTTGTTGAAATTTTTATTCTATTATGATTGAAAATAGAATTTCTAACACGTAAAGTTCTAAGGAGAAAAATCTGTAGTAACCGAATGAAAACTATAGATATTTTTAATCGAAGCTCTCAAATATCTGTCAAATGTTTTGAATAAATGTTTCAATGGATTGTTTTCCATTAAAATTTAATAATTTTAAAGATTGTTTAATGAAATAAGGAATAAATTTTCTATAAATATTACAGATAGAAAATTTTGACAGAAATTTTGAATCGGATCATTTGGTATGGCTTCCATCAGGCTCTTCCTCCAAGCAAATTAAATTTGACATCATTTGACCATTAATTCATTTCTCCTCACCGAACACATTCTTTTTCATATAGCTGTATTATCGAGAGTAATGACATATAGCGATATCATGCATGCGTTCCCTTTTCTTTTGTTTTGCTTTTTCATATAGCTTTCTGCATACATATATATATATATATATTAAATGACACAGCATATTAAATGTTCCACACTCAGAAATATATTGTGATGAAAACGAATCTGCAACTGTTTAAATGTGATAATTGAAATCTGCAATTTTTCAATGTTAGAAATGAAAACTCATTTTTAGACCTTCACGATTAAATGAGTGGCAAATTTTAAACTGACTCAGCGAAAAAGGAGAATTGGGGTTACAAAAGTCTCTTAAAACAATGAAGATAAACATAATATGTCTCTTATTAAGAACCACTACCATAAGGTTTTAAAAGAGGAGACATACATGTAATGACATTTTAAACTCTTAATTTAATCCAAATTAATTTCCAAAACTTTATATTAATTTAACCCATTGTAACTTCATTCTAAAATATTCTCTTATTTCGTGATCCAATTCCACTTTCGGTTTAATTAATCCCTTTGTAAAAATAATGCGTCATCAGTACTACGTATCAAATGAAAGTGATATTTTTGCCCTTGAAAATGTGTCAAAGGTCAGCACATGTATTCCTTTGGCGCCTGGCCAGAAATCCTATGTTATATAAGACTAGTGATCATTTGTTCGTCCCTTTTTTGCCTTCTGTATTTGTGCTGCGCTGCGTTTGCTTGTATATAATCATGCTTGCCACTCGGAAGAGAATAAAACGAAATTAAAAATACCAAGTCTATTCACTGCTTCGAACCTTCATTCCACTGAAACCAAAAATATGTTACATATATTTGTTTACGAAACTATCCATTATTAAACCCCAGATCTAAGATTTTATATAATTACAAATATTTTATTGTAACCAAAAGACACTTATTGAAATATTAACTCTAGAATGGAAGTTTGAGCTTTTTCAGAAATATAGCATCATATATCTATTATTTAAGGGCCAGGAAATTATTTTCATTTCTAAAAATTTAAGGAAGATAGGAAAATCATAGAACTGTATATAATTCCTAGTATATTTAAATAATATTCCTTGATCAAAAAATTATATATCCCTTATTGAAATAGCAATATTGTATTTTCTAAATAAAATTCGAAATCAATGGTACATTTCAAAGATGCTTTACTGAAACTTTTAATATTACTACAAAAATAAAAGATATTCAGAAAATTGATTCTCCACTATTGTAGCGACAATAACATATGTTTAATCCATATTCCTTCACGAAAGCTTATTCATGGTGGAAATGAAATTATCTCAAAGCAAATAAGAAAAGACGACGATTTTATTAAATATCGATGCATAAAAG
>JAPMOR010054990.1:27014-67315 GCA_026543865.1 Argiope aurantia | reverse complement strand
ATCAATACTTTTCAAATATTTTATAGTAAAAATATGCCATGAACCAATGTCCTGTAGCAGATATGATATTTTAGTACCAAATGTTTCTTTAATATCCATTATGACATTCTTTATTAATGCTACTTGTTCATATACTATATAACTTTTGTGAGATGCGTATAGTAATAATTTAAATGAATTACGATAGGTGACTACATTGAAAACTCATTTTCTTGTGAGATTATTATTTTTTTAACTTATTTTTATTAATGTAATTGTAATTTCTTAATGTAAATGTATTCTTCAACTTAATGGGCAAAATTTTTCATCAAACCGTTATAATTTTTTTCTAAGTCTATTTTCAAGGAAATTAAACTGATTTTTATATTTCTATTTACATACGTTTAATTGCTATTTTACATCTTCAGATACTATTTTCTTAAATTCTATTCTTTGATAGAAGTTTTTCTTACGATAGATTAAATAAATTGCAATCAAAATGTTCATTTTAAAGGAAACTTGTAAATTCTCTTAAGGAGCTATTCATTAATAAAAAAAATGCATCACCAATTTTTCATGTGAAATGTTTTAACAGAACATAAAACATTCTCTAGAAATTGCCGAAGACCTATTTATCATATCAAAACTAAAAAAAGACATATATAAATCATACTATAGAAGTAATCATATCTGTGATTTTGATAACAGATTTTAAAAATGAATGCATTTTGGATTTGTTATAGTATTCTGTTGTTTAACCAATAACATTTTTCTTTTATAATATTCATAAACTATTTTACATTATTTTTCAAGAATGAGGACTTTTTAATTTTGTTATTTAAAAAATGAAATTTGTAAAACAAATGAAAAGTCTATCGAATATTTACAAATTAAATTAAATTTCAAAAAAGAAAATGATTATGTGTCATCTTTATTGAAAAAACAGACATTTGTTTTCGAAAAGTAATAGTAATACTCTTTTATTGTTTAACAACGAAAGAAGATTAGATTTTGCAATTGAGATGGAACAAAAGTAATAGAGTATGAAATATTCAATTTTCAGTTACATAGAGTAAATAAAAAATAAATTGAAATTTCTGAAGGATTTTGAAGCAATACACCGTCAGTATTTTCCTTTGATTTTATAAACCATTTTAAGCGACAAAACATTGTGAGATATTTTACTAATTCTATATATTATTTTTGAATCTTCCTAGATTTTATTTCTATATCATTTCATAAAACTATCTGATAGGTATATTTTTAATCCCCAGCTAACTTTAAGATTTAAAATTGAAATTTATGGCAGTGAAATGCGTGATCAGTAATACTTTAAAAGGAGTATTTAATGTTCAATGTCTTGCTTCTAAGAAGTTATATAAAAAGTTAAATCAAATAAGAGTTTATTTGAGCAACTAAATATATTTAAAACATGATATCTTTATCTAATTGAATCATAAATTCGCCAGAGCGAATTTGCTATCGACACAAAATGTTTCTATTTTCATCGAAATGTAAATTAGTATATCTTTTCAGATTGATTATATTTTTTGAAAAAGAAAATGGATGTGGTTTTTAGTAAAAATGAATATTTATTGTAAAATAAAAATCTGGCGGATAAAACAAAATCTATAAGAATGATATGCCGATAGAAATACTCTAAAAAATTGGAATTGTTTTCGAATTTATACATAAATCTGTAATTAATATTTCACAATTTTCATGCTTGGAATATTTATTATCACAGAATTTTTATACAATTATATTTCATATTGTTTATAGTTTGTTTATGCCTATATCATTAAAAACTTTCCACAGTTTGATACACTTATAAAATTTTATATATTAAATTTTTGTTTTATTTTTATTATTTCTCTTTCTTATATATATTTCATAATTCATAAGTAATACGGAAACTTAATGTGTTCGTAAAATTCGTTATCAGATGCCATCTCCAAATAAGTTCATATCTTAATTAAAATTCATTAATTAAATGATAGCTAAAATGGTTCTGAATGCAATAAAATATAGAATTCATATCGGGAAGACTTATTAATACAAAATGTACGAATTAAATCACACCAAAAAGTGAAAGAAAAAGTAATTTCAGATTTTATCGTCACAAAAAAGAAACAAAAATCACGTTCAATAAAAGTAAGTGAAATCTCTAAAAATTCTTACAAGAATATGCAAATTATCAAAAGAAATTACTGAAAGAATGTTTTAAGCAGAGGAAAGATTTGAAATACATTAAATTTGCGTGTTAGTTTTAAATTTCACATTTTTCACATCTTTATTAAATGTATTAAACGTTAAAAATTATAAAAATTCTTTATTTTATTTCTTGATTATCAGTTCAATATACTTTTCATATAATAATAAGTTTCGTTTACTTTTTTTACGAAGTCAATATATTACGGAATTAAAATCAGTCAGTAAGGGTTAAAGAGACATAACAACTAGCTGTATCTATTTATGAGACATTTTCCAAGCCTCCGGCTGAAAGCAGTTTAACTTTCTAGCTCTTTCCGTTTCTGAATAATTTTTATATTTTCATTCATTCTTCAAAATATCGGTTTTTTTCTAAGAGAGTATTCGTCATACATTTTTTCAACAACTCGGTTTTTCCATTTCTATGGTATATATACAGAAATGTTATTGCTATTGATTTCCACAGTATTATGTAAGATAAGATAAGGTGGGACTACATGTTGGTATTATTCTAGCTTAAGATTCTTTTATAGGATAAACTGAGACCGAAGCTTAAGGTTCAGAACATCACCGTATTTTTTTTCCGAAAGTGAATTTAAAATCACACAGATGAAGTAAAACCAAAAAAAGAAAGAAGCTAAAAAATGTAAGTGCATAAAATCAAATTTCATGTGAAACATGCTTCTTTTAAGAATGCAGATACTTTGATAGACACTTTTTAAGCAATTCGGTAAGTTAGATCACAAATATCTGAATAAAATGCATAAACCACAACAACGTCAGACCTTAACAATCTATTAAAACATGATGTTTAGTTAAAATGTTCCAAAAACGACTGCATGTTGGTGGAAGCTCTGAGAAAAGTAAATATTTGTTGGTTAGCCTCGAATGATAAATCCTTAAATGGATTAAGATTATCGTATCTGAGGTTTAGAGAAGAAATCCATAGTATTTTTATAAGTTTTACAATGTACAATTTATTTTTTGTGCTGAAATTCCATTGCCGTTGACAATTTTGAAAAATCCATTTCCGGACATGTGCTAGCACATCAGCATAAAGAAGAGACTGCATATAAAATTCATTTGAAGATTTTGAAGCAGCATCGGCTGTCTCATTTCCCAAGATACCAGCATGAGCAGGAATCCAAGAAAATAAAATATCAAAATCGTTCTGCAATACAATATGACAGGGGTATTGAATTTTAAGTATTAGTGGATGATCACGCGCAACATAGTGTATGAGGTAGAAGTCGCAGGGAGTGTGAGGTAGTTATATTAGATATGCGGTAACTATTGCTGAAGGTTTCTCAAATAATCTTTAAAAAAATTCAATTTATCAAGGGGATTTTAAAAATAAGAGATTAAAAATAAGAGGACTCTTTTAATATTTTATATAAAGTTGGAAATAAAATTTAAATCCACTAAATTTGGTAAAAAAAAATACAAGAATGTCCTTCATTTGCAATTTTAATTGAAATGTTTTCTTAAAATATGGCAAAGTAGGCGTTTATTTGATGCATAAATATCAGTTAAAACTAACTATCACATATGTTCTTCTTGATGGCAGAAAGAATAATCTATCAGGGATTTATAATCTAAAGTGTTTAAGACTGTTTTTTCTTGTCAGAAAGTATTTTAAAGATATTTCGCCTAAAATCAAGAAGCGTGCGAATAAATATAGTTTTTTTTTTGTTTCCGTTGCAGTTTCTGGTCTAGTACATTTGTTTTCTTAGCTAAATGTTTTAACTCCCTTAAAATTAGATTGATTCATTTGTTTCAAAGAATTTGTTATTGTCTTTACTTATTTTGAATAGACGAATCAGATAAAATTTATAGATTTAATTTCTCAGAAGTGCAAAAGAATAAATTTGTGCAGTCTTCCCATGAGGCAGATTGTGTAATTTTCAGTCCAAATATTTAGGATTCTATCCTATAGTTGAGTCAAAATATTTTACTGATTCAGAAAAATTTGATTTATGAAGGATAGCTGATGAGTTCGTTAAGAGGTTGAATCAGTATACATATAAAATGCCAAAAGACGTGGCACAGAAATCGCCCATATTATTCATTTTCTAATGTCAACAGTCAAATGTAAACAAATCACTATACGGACATTTTAGATTAGTTCATTGAACAAATTTAAGCCTGCATTTAATTCAACACTTCGTTAATTAATGAAGCAGCAACAAATTATTAGAAATATATTGAATGAGGCTGACCTCACTTTTTATTATAATTATTTTTAAAAAAATATGGAAGCTCCAAATATAATTATTCAAAAGGAAATTTTCCTATCAGGAAGTTATTAAAAAATGAAACTAACCAAATGAAAATTATAAAAGATTACAAAGCAAGAAATCTCTTTGAACAAATGAAAGTGGAAAATATCATTTCGGGTATTTTAATTCCCGAAATTGCGACAACATAAATTTTCGCTTCACTATTTTGTGTTATATTTTGTACAGCGGAAAAAAAAACTATATAGAGTATTAAAGATAGTTCCGATTCTTAACAAAACAAAATGTAAAATCTGCTTCTAAATCTCAAAAATTAACAAAAAATATATTTGAAAGATTCTTAAATTCTCCTTAGTTTTTCAGACAGACTGCTTCATTGTAGGTTTCCAAATTATGTATCGCATAAAAATTCTATATACTAATTGTTGGACTTCTTAAGTTTAAGGCTTCTTAAAAATTAAATTATCTTCTTGAGGATATCTGCATTGCCTTTTAAGACTGAAATAAAATAATCCAGAAAGAATAACTATAGCATAATAGAAACACACACAAAAAGAATGCTCTTGAAACTGAACACATCATTTCATTTAAATTGAAACGGATTCCATTCTGCGTTTGCAGAAAAACAAATTTTTCCACTTCGAACGAAGAAGGTTCCCTTCGTGCTGAAGGAGATGCAGCTAAAAGAATTCCTGAGAGGCCTGAAGGAAAATGGCCTGAAGAAATCGCAAAGAGTGAAAAGATAAATGAATTCTTAAAAAGCTTCCGGACACATTCCACGTCTTAATTTTTTACTGAAAGAATCTTTTGGGCTTTTAGCAATGGTAAATTAGTCACATTAGAAAGATTAAATAAAGAAAGGCTCGCTTTACAGATGCCTAGTCAGAGCCACTAACATCGTATTGTAATAATTAGAAAGAAGTCTAATTGCATTGGCCTTCCATAAAAGTATGTGAAAAGATGCTGCATTTCTGACCAAGAAAATGAAGAAGTGGAAAATTGAGAAAGGTCCTTTTGAACAGAAATAAACAGACGTTTGTTAATTTATAGGTTGGATATTTTTCTCTTAGAATAAAAAATGATATGGTGGTAATTATTATGTAACTGAAAGAGACCACATTTTCTTTGTTTGGAAGTTTAAATATAATTATTAGTTGTTGTTAATGTCTTAGTTCTTCGTTGTGAATTAATTGCTATTACAAATATTACATAATATTTTAGAAATGGAATTATCTTGATATTTTGAAGGCTTGGGAACATATTATCTTACTAACTTAACTTGGAGTTCTGGACAACAATTTAAATTGTGCAAAATGTATAGGGCAAGACTTTAATCCAAAATATCATCGAATATCTGATATCACCATTTGTTTCTATTTCTAAAATAAAATTATTTAAAAAAATCTTAATATATTAGCAATATAGAATATGATGGAATAGGATTTTCATAATACACACCATAAGCAATACCATGTTTATACGATATATAGGAAAATATAGCTGCATTCATCATCAGCTGTAAAAAAAAAATTACTTTTTCTTTCTTTTATAAAAACTGAGAAATTAGGATAAATGGTATTTGTTACTTGTTACGCGTCTATATTACGTTTTAATATGCAAAACTTTCTTACAGATTCCAAAACTCATAAATTTATACTGGTTGCGTCTTTATGTATTTGAAACCGTTTTCCTTGGAATGAGTCCATTCACTCATTATTCCATAGGAAGGCATCATTATCATTGAGTATCGAACCAAACTCCAAAAAGAGTATCTCTTTGAACAAAGCAGATAATTTATTTAGCTACTTTTTTTAAATATGCTTCCTTATTCCATGTAGAATTAAAATTGCAGTTAAAAGAAGAATAATATTATTTATTGTAGCTGTCTATAGAATGAAAAAATAATATTTTCTATTTTTGACATTTGCATGGTACAAACTTTCACGTCATTAAAATGAAAATACTAAGCTACCTGCACTTCTTAAATAATATATAAATTCATTCAAAAATTTAAAACTCTGCAACGATTGAAGATTTGAACTATAGGAAAGAAAATCCGGAAGACAAACAATTTTGATGACTGTTTGACACCGAAATTTCACAGATACCGATTGTAATTATCCCAAAGAAACTCATTTTATTTGATATAAGCCATCGTGTTTGTGAATTACTGCGTTTATATGCATGCGAAATTACAGACAAACAGATGATCAATCTTTTCTCATATTTAGTCCAAATTTCATAAGAATTCGTATTTTAGATGCGTATTAGATTCGTATTTTAGTAAACCTGTATAATAAATTTTATCTACCGAGAACTTTGCTCTTTGTAGATATTATATTTCATTGTACTCAAATAGATACAAATATAGCCTTCATGTGATAGGATTTCGTTCAAAAAGTGATAGAAAACTAAGAATTCTGTCGTAAGTCCATAAATTCAAGTACCAAATCCATCCATAAATTTAAAAACATATTTGACATATTATTTTTAAAGAGAGACTGACATAGATATATAATGTCAAATATGTGTCTTTCGAACTCAAGGAGGTCTGAAATGAAAAGATTCATCAAAGGATCGAATTCGAATTTTTTAATGATTACAATAACTCTTCTATACCTCGTATACTAGAATGTAATGATATTCTTCATTAACATCTAATAAATAAATAACATCATAATCTTTGTAAATTATACTGAACATTGCATTATTAGCAATTCATAGATTAATTCAATTCAGAATTACAAGTTTACTAAATAAGAAATAATTTATGAGTACAAATATTATAGAAATCTTTAACTCATGAATACAAATATTATACAAATCCAGTAAGGAAGTTTTTTTTTTTAATAAAATCTTTTAAACAACATAATTCTCCTTCAACTGAATTCCTCTATAAACAGATTAATACATAAGTGATGTTATTTTTTATTAATTAATTAAATAAAATAAAAGTTCTTATTAATAAAAAGTTTTAAATCTTATTTTTTTGTCTGTAATTTCTTTTGAATACAATTCAAAAAAAGAAAACATTATTTCAGAAGATTTTATCAATATAAACAACTTGAATTAGTTATTTTGACATTTTTCCCTTCTAAATATTAATTATGCTTTCATTTTAAATACAAATAGCAAAAACATTGTTCTTGGTAATAAAGTACAGACACTTATAAAAGGCTGATAAATTACATAAATTTCCATTATCATGTAAATGTAAAAAAATCTGGAAACTTAATTTGTGTATTAACTATTAAAGTTTTAATACAAAATAAACAAATGATAAAAAAACGCGAATAAAATTGTCCATCACTAATTTTATGCCTGGACCAGACGATAAGTAACAAAAGAATTGCAATTAGTTATTTTGGTTAGTTTATCTTTCGACTCATTTTAGGAGAAAAGAAAAATATGATCGCTTGTAAAATATTGCAGTTTATTAGTAAGAAAACTGACAAAATTTCATTGTTTGATTCGATTTATGTCAAGAAAATGAAACTTCGGAATTTTCAAAAATAAATGTCATAAAATCAATGCCATAAATTTATATTTTTCTTTTGTTTTTTCAAGTTATCAGGCATCAGATCCTTTTTATCGTTAATTGATTCAAAAATTCAATAAATGCAATTTTTCGCTCATTTGAATCTTTTTATTTCTGGAATAATGCTTGAAATATTTATGATGTGTCCATCACTTATGGTATTTATGAGGTTTCAAGATAATTTGATTTGAGAAATATTGTATTTCTATTGATTAATGATTCAAATATACTATAATTAAAGTGAAATAATATCAAAATGACTGAATAAATGTACTTGAAACTTGCCAATTAATCTTCGAATGTGTTTATAGCCTGAAATTGTTGCTAACCGCATTTTATAAAATTATTTTGTTGTTCGACGGTATTTCTTAATTTGATCCATTCATTTTCTTTGATTATTTAATCGTTTTTTCTTACATTCATTAATTACATTCATTACATTATTTTATTTGCTTTTGATTTTTAAATTATTTATGTGACGTTGTATTAGATTTTGATAAGATGTATTTTTTCATCAATTTTAAATTTAAGATTACTAAAATAGAATATTTTTGATTCAATAAGCATTTATAATGTCTACCGCTGAAAGTTGATTTAAAAAAGGTACTGAAATAAGATAGGCAATCAAAGTTTTGAAATGACACGCAATTATTAAGATACATTGAAAAACAAATAAATTGGTTAAATATATAAACTCAAAACCAAATTACAATGGCTTTAGTAGCATGATGTACTATTTAAAAAAAGTTTAGTACTTTATGTGTGATACAGATTTTGTTACAAAGATATTACATAGATTATTTAACTACTCATACATTTTTTTTGAAATGCAAAGAAAAGTCTTGCTTTTTTATTTTTCTTGTCCAAAAATGAAAAACTCATATACTTTACTTTAAATGCCTTTGTGGTAGTTTATTTTGATATTTTACATTATACAAACTAATTAATAGTCTTTTTGTTCCAAAAATCACTTTAAAAAAACATACAAAGAGCTTATTAATACAAAAATTATTTTTTCATGAAATGTTAATGACATTATTATGTTAAGGTTGCGGTGAACTACAGAGGATAAAGCAAAATATGAGAAAAATATTGAGATGTACCTAATATATCATATTTTTTATTAAATTTAAGCAGATTTTTTTATTTTAAATTACGTGTTTCGGAGAATATTTAATATATATTTCATCACGAATTTGCTTTGGAGAAATATAAAGATTCTGAATGTATCATATTAAGTAAGATTAGAATTTTGATTTAAAAGCAATTTTTAAATGAAATTAAGAAGTACTTTAACTATTAAAAAATGTGCACCGGCAATATATTAGGTAATATATTTTAATAAACAGAGGACATTTTATAGGAGGGACAAACAAGCTATTATCAATCAATATGAAAAAAAAAGCATAAACTATACAAGATAAAACATTATTCTTATTGTATTGCATGCTTTTTTAATTTAATCAAAATTTCTTTTTTAATTCATACTTTTATCTGTTTTTCAAAATCAAGACAAGTTTAATTTTGTTACATAACTAAAACGACGTATGTAAAACATTAAGGCTGAAGTGATTTTAATTTTTATTCGTATGGACGAATCCTTCAGAATAACATTTGTTTTGTGCAAAACGGCGTAAGATATCCATGTCAACCGGAACTAATATGAATTAAATTAAATTTCGAAAATGAAACAAATGCAAACGATTTTGTGTCTGCTTTGTTTAAAACGGAATATATTTACGTTCGAAAACTATCGATGGTATTCTTCATAATTTAATATAAAAAGAAAACTACATAGTTCTTCCAACTGAAGTGGAGCAAAAGTAATAGAGTGAGAAACTTTCATTTTTCAGTTCCATAGCGTAAATAAAAAGTAAATTAAAATTCTTAAACGATTCAGAAATAAATATGCTTTCTATCTTTTCCTTTAATTTTATAAATTCTTTCAAGCGACAAAATATGGTAAAACATTCTTCCGATTAAATAAATTATTTCAGAGTTCTCGTTTGCTTTGTTGTTCTAGTACCTTTTCATAAAACCTTTTGGTTGTTATTTAAAAATAAACCTTTTTAATTTCTAACTCATTTTAGGATTTAAAAATGTGATTTTACCAGAATAAATTGTTTTGAAAGAGATACATTTAAAAAAATATTCTATGAAAATTGGAATTATAATCGAATTTATACTTCAGTTTTCAATAAATCTTTCAAACTTTCGTTTTCATGATATTCATTTTATAGAATTCCTATATAATCATATTTCAAGCATTAGTTATGTCAATTTGTGATTATATTTTTAATTAAAAATATTTTTCATTATTTAGTGCATTTATAAAAGCATTTTTATAATTTTTTTAAAAAAATTCCTAAGTCATTATAGTACACATTATAACTTAAAGTAATTATTTTCTGAAACTCATTAGAAAATCTCTCATATGGAATGATATTTAATTAAAATATTTGATTAATAATTGAATTCGTTCGATAACAATTCAGATGCTGAATTGTTACTAGGAAAACATTACAATAGAATTTACGAATTCAAGCAAAGCAATAAATGAACAATCCGTTACTTTTTCAAAAGAAATTAATCAATTCTAAAAGCCATAAAAAACACTGATTTAAAAATATTAATTGATGAAAAAAATTATCACAGGACATATAAAATCTGTTAATGGAAAGGTAAATTTAATTCAAAAATTTGGAAACACAATAAATTTGATAACATTTTAGAAAACGTTTGGTATATCTGCTCATTATTTTTGTTTGCTCAACTAGAAAACTTACAAGAACATCAAATAAAACTTAATTTTTCTTTGGCACAAAGATTCACGAACTCAGATATTCTAAAGGCTTCGTTTTTAATTTCTTTTTAGTCATTTTTATTTTTCAGTTTTCCTTGAAATATTTTGGAATAGTTCAAGTTCTTTTAACATTTGATTTGTGAGATTTGCATAAATGATAAAAAAACAAATGCCTTTCGTAAATGATAACAAATGCTTATCGTTTAATTTTTTAGAAAGTTGAAATATTCTGAAATCAAATTAAAGATTATAAAACTGGACTACAGAAGTAAATGAGAACTGTTTTATTGCTATACGAATTTTTCCAAGTCTTCAGCGGTACATTTCTGTATCGAGTCAATTTTTGTTTGTTCCTCAATTTTTTTCCTTAGATAGTTTTAATTTTAAATAAGTTAGAATTTTCTCCATGTTTTATTTTTTATGACCATTACAAAGAATTTTTTATTATGATGTAACCATGGAATAAGATGTTCGAAGTATACAATAAATATAATTATGCAATATAAGAAATTGAAAATGCTTATTGAAATTATAAATTCATTAATGATGTTTTGAAATGCGTGATATGCTAATGTTAATAAATGAAGCTGTAATTAGCTATGCCTATTTTCCGTTTTATATTTTAAAAATAATAAAATATTAAATTTAAATACAATAAAAGTCTTAACCCGATTTTTTCATGGCGAAAATCATAATATCCATGTAAAAATGAGTCTTTCTATATTGGTCCATGTGAAAGTAGGAAGGATCTGTGGGAAATAAAAAGGTTTCAATGTTAAAAAAATATTTGTTTCACTACTGCTTTTAGACGAATTTATGTGTGAAATACAAGCTCGAGTATTTTATATTTCTAAGTAAACAATGTAATGAAAATATCTAATTTATTATTCGTTGTTCTATTTGAAATAATAAAAAATATTGATAACATTTTATGAAGCAATTCTCACATTCTAATATGAAAATCTACAAAACATTAGCTAGAGTCATTCTCTCCCTCATTTAATTATGGACTTTGCATAAAACCGTGAATATAGTATACATGAGTTACGAAATATATATCTTTGGCATGAATCTAAAATTTTTATTGAATCTATAGATGCATCTTTGGCGATTTTTTACGAATAATCTGTAGCACGTGGTTGGCCGGATTAGCCTGGTGATAAGGTCTAGGCTTCGGAAAGAGAGGATTTCAGGTTCGAGATCCGATTCCTCTTAAGAACCGACGTGAAAGCGGATCTGGTGCAAGTTAAACGTCCGAGCCAAAAGTCCCCCCGCTGGTGAAGCGTGATGTGGACAGGTGGGGGTGTCAGATCAGGTATTGTCCTCGTCATCTGACCACGGTTCAAAATTACGAGGTCCGTCCGAAAATAGCCCTAGTGTTGCCTTATAACGGCACATTAATATAATTAAACTAAACTGGCATGTGGTTAATAAACAAACACCAGAAAATCAAGATCGTAATTTGAATATCTTTTTCCAAATTAATTGAAACTAAAATTTGGCATAGAATTGTAATTTTAGTTACATGATATTGCACGCAATTTCATTTATTTCAATCATCGCATTGATATTCATATGGAAATACAAACAGTTAACCCTTTGACAGCCTTGGAACCATTTAATTAGATTCCACATTTTAGATGCTAAATCTTTATACCTAATTTCAATTATCTAGCCCTTTATGTTTTGTAATTCTGAAGTTTATTTACATTCGGACAGCCGCACAGACTGAATTTATCTTAGTGAATATCATTCAAAATGTGGCAAATTACAAATTTTGATATAAAGGTATAAACCAAATTTCACCCTTCTAGCTCAAAGCAGTTTTTATTTATCGCGTTCACAGACAGACAGACAAAAATCCAAATATTGTTTTTTTTTGTTTTTTTTATTCAGTGAGGTTCGAAACATGACGATTCAATCAAACCTCGACGACTTCGAAATAATTTGTCTATTACAGTTTCTATTTTTATGCTTCCTGTAAAAAAGAAGAAGAAATAAACACCCTGGAATTAACATGGTGTAATGTTATTATTTTTATTATTATCACATAATTGTCATATTTCAATTATATAATTAATAAAAATTCCATTTTTTATGTGCCCCCTTTTTTTATTTTTAGGAATTTTATTTTTGGTTTCCAAATTGTCTTTCACATACAATTCTAAATTAGCATGATTCGGTTTCTCTAGTTAAATTTCAGTCAAAATGTTACAATTTCTTCTTGAGTTTACCTATAAAACCTTTTAAGTGAAAAATAAAATAACTCACAACGAACGAATGCAACATAATAAAACAGGGAGAAAAAGAAAATACTTGAACCTAACCACATTATTCCATTTAAATTGAAATGGTTTCCATTCCGCATTTGCAGAAAACCGAATTTCTTCTTTTTGGAAAGAAGGAGGTTGGCTTGCAGCGAATGGCGATCCAACTAAAAGAATTCCTTGGCGGTTTGGAGCAAAGAATGTCATGAAATCGCAAAGAGTGAAAAGATAAATGAATTTTTAAAAGGCTTCCAGGCACCTTAGACATCTTATTTTTTTCTTCTAAAAGGATCGGTAGAGCTTTTAGCACCAAGTAAATTAATCACTTTAGAAAGGTAGAATGAAATGTTTGGCTGCTTTTTGAGATGCTGAACTCAGTACTGTCAATAATAAAGAGTAAATCTAATTGTAATTGTTCTATTGTGTACATGAAAAGATGCTGTATTTCTGACGGAGCAGATGGAGGAATGGAAAATATAGAGATTTCCTTTTAAAAAGAAATAAACTGATGGTTATAACCTTTAAAAAAGCTATGTGGAGGTAAATATCAAGCGAATATATGAATACATAATATTAGTTTGATACTGTAGGATTGAATTTGTTGCATGCATCTATTTCTATTGTGAATTTTATTCTATGTTTTAGCAAGAAAATTATTTTGAGATTTTGATTGTAAAATAATATTGCAAAATGGTAACTATTTTCTCTTTATGAATCCGAATCCAACACATTGAATCAAATTTTGGCAATACAAAATTCGACATTCCATAGTCGCATAACAATGGACGCCACCTATCGGAACTTTTGAAATTTGACTAGATTGAGAAAAAGCTAATAGTACTGACCGCAATCTGTATACAAAAAAATAATCTGAATGTCAGCGCGTTTGAACCTTATAGAATTTCACACACTATAATATATCCAAACGAAGTTTAGTACACATGCTTCTTAGTAACTAAATGATTAACTGTGCAATTAAAAAGTCTCTAGGCCTTTCCGAGAAAGTAGAATGTAGATAAAATAATTTGATGTCTTTTTATCATAACCTCTTAATAAATCACAGCACAACAATCTTAATTTTTTTAAAAAAAACTATAATAATTCATTACCGTATTATTCCTCACTTATTTTCAAAGAATTATTCAATGCTAATTAAAATACAAGTTTTACCATTTAGTTCCTTTTGTCTAAATATCGACATATTTCACTGTTAAATTCCATATAAATCACTCTCTCTCTTTTGCCAATGTTGGTTACTTTCTTCTGATACTTTTACTTTTATTTTTGTTTCGTAATTTGTCTTAGTTCAGTTTAAGTTGAATTTGTTATGTACTGCCTTTCCATACATGATTTAAATGTTGCCTTTTAAAATTGGTACAGTTGATTTAATTGCTCATTGCTTGTTCATAAACAGCATATCAAATGCTTTTTTTTTCAGTCGAATGTCCTTAAACAGGATTTTATTTCAATCGACACTTATTTGTAAGCTCAAAATTCAAATCTTTCTGATTTAATGTAATATTTAGTAGTATATTAAAACTACTAAAGTATTTGTAGTACTTTACTTAAATCACAGTTTTAAACGACATTGGCAGAAGAATGGTATGAGTATATTATTTATTTTCTGAGAAGTAAATTTGTTCTATTAGTAATAAAAAAGACGATTCCGTCCTTTTTTGTATAAATAACATCAATTTGAAACTTTTATGGATTAATTATTAATGCTTGTCATTCAATACGTTTTAAGTGAAACAAAAGATAATTGCTCTAAATTCTTCGATTTTGAAGTTTGAAATACATTTTCAGACGATTTTCAGAAGAATTTTCCACCTCAAAAAAGCATTATATTTAATTTATTCGATTCAAACGTGTTTTGAATGGAATTATTTATTTAAATAAGTATAGGAGGATCGTGAACTAGCTTATCTTCTGAAGACGTTGCAAATAGTTTGTACTGTTACTATTCCTGTTATTAAGCTCTTAAAATCCTGAAACATAATACAGTGTGTACAGATCAGAAATATTCAGTAGAAAATTAATATGGTTTCGGTTACAGTTCTTCGGTTGACTGGCAGAAAATAAAGACTTCTTGAAATATAATATTTTGACTCTTCCTTAAAAATATATTTCTCTTGAGAAAACAAATACATATACTTTTGGAAATGCTGCAATGAATATACTCTTTATGTAATTTACACTTTCAGAAATTTCTAGCAGATTCTTTGACTTAAATTTATATTTTTTAGTCTTATAAAATGCCAAAAATATATTTTACATAAATACATTCCATATGATTAGTTTAAAGTCAATAATACCAATATTTCAGATGAATAATTGTATTACCAGAGCGGACAGTTATTGTAACTTAAAGCTGTCATAAACTATAAGCACTTTTCCTTGCCGCATATCAATGTTTAAATGCATTAAAACAAAATTATTTTTCTCCTAAAATAAAAGTAATCAATTAATTAATTCCTAAACGCAAACGGCTTCGTCTACTGTTTAAACCACAGCACAACAGACAAAATTTAAGATTGTGCTGAAAAATATGTCTTTAGAAATTTGATTCTGAAGTATTACTATCTCTGACACTTGTGTAACAGACACATAATTAATTGCTCTTTCAGCACAGCTGGCTTCCGGTTTCTGACACTGATTCATTATCTGCTTTGACAGAAACAGAAGTTTCAGAAGTGGAGACAAAGAAATAGGCGTTTGACATTACTTAGGAAATCTTTCTTAGAATGATTGTTGAGAACTTCATTCAAAAGGTAATTTTAAGACGTATGAGGATACATAACCGAAAAGGAATGATTTGGAAGCCATATTTTCCTGTAACGGGTTGAATGATTTAAAAGTTATGTTTATGGAGTATAAGTTTTTATCTGAAACGTGGTTGAAAATTGGAAATATTTTAAAAATATTTTGCACAGAAATTTGGCGGTGTCTCTTCTTGTGAAAGTTGAAGAATGAAAGTAATTTTAAATTAAAAGTTACATATTACCTTAGGATTGTTATTGAATTTGAGATTAGAAGTGATTGCCAGTTATGGAAATAAACTGATTCGTTTTCAAGTCTTTTTATATTGCTTTTTCAATTGGAATGTTTTTAAATATCAAGTACAACGCTTAAAAGAGCCACAGTTTGAGAATAGGAATAAAAACAAAGAACTAAAATTTTCAGAGCGAGTTATTTAAATATTGTTGAAAAAAAACCTTTTTCTTGTTTCAAAAATATGCATATTACCGATTATAACAAAAAAAATCGTATTTCCAAATAGAATCCATATTGAAGCATATTTGATTTTTCTATATAAATCTTATATTATTAATTTTTAGATCATTTTATGCAATTTTAAAATATGAATAATATTTCAAATTAATTAAAGATATTCGCCAAGAAGTAGGAAAAAAGCCCTAATTTCACTTGTTTGAATTTATTAACAATCCTGTTAATTTTCTCTACTACATTCTCCATTGCATATTTTCCTCTAATTATCCAAATACATTAATCTATCTTTTAAGAATATCAACAACTATTTCATCATTACATTGAAACCGTATGATTTTAAAAACTTTCAATTTGTATTTCGATTTTATATTGAAACTGTTTGCTTTTAACTTACTTTATAATTACAAATACTCTGTAATATTTTTTTTCACTATCCGTGTTCTGATGTAAATAATTTATTGTGCTATTTCGTAATAAAAATAAAATATGAAGCAGATTTAGAAGGATTGCACATAGAGGAATTAAAATATTTATAGTTTTGGAGTATGAAATAGAAAGAATGTATGAGTTCCATCAGATGAAATTTTGATGTAAATACCTAAGTGAATTCAAAAAGGCTATACTAACTTTACATAATAGTTAAATGGACGCCAAAAATTATTCTATTGAATGATAAAATATATAATTTTATTTATTACATACATTTATATTTATTTTTTCTGTATTTATTTATATTTTTTTATTATTTTGAAATTTTATTTCTATTTTTTTTTTTTTTTTTTACATAAAACTAAATTTTGTAATGTTGAAATCCATATGCTCGAATATCAATTATTATTCAAAACATTCTAATTCAAAATAAATGCAAATTGTCACAGGGACATCATATACAATTTTTAATTGCTATTAATATCTCAAATTTTCAGATATTTATTTTTCTAAACCCCATGATCTATTATTTATAGTAAAAGTATAACAACAATTAATTTAACAAATAACTAATTCTTTTAATCTGCAGATATTGTCCGTAGTATCCTTTATAAGCCTTTTATTTTCTATTTCACATATGTTTTTTTATAAATTTAGGAATATATTTTTATTTTATATATTCACATCACATATGAAAAAAATATTTACCTAATAAAGATATGAGAACCTACAATCCTGCGTTTAAATTTTTTTCAATTCTAATTATAAAAGGAAATAAAAAAAGAAAAAAAATTCCTATTGAATTCGAAAAATTTTTTGCATTGCATATGATTTCAACTGAATATTTTGACATGCTTCTACATGAATAAAAATTGCTACTTTTCCTTCAAACACGAAAATAAAATGAATAATTCTTGAAAATAAAATATCTAAACACCCAAAAAGCCAAATAAATTACTTAAATTCATATTGTCATGTTAACATAATATAAAAGATCCTGTCATTCAACTAGTGAATTAACTGACATCCGTTACAATGCAAATACGCAGACGATAAAAAATGACAGCGTGGAACAAAACTTTTCATCTCTAAATGAATTGATAACTCGAATCGACAAAGGATAAAATAAGAATAGCAGTTAGTCGTTTTTGGCTGGTCTATGTTTTGATTTGCTATCATAAAAAAATGAGAGTTACAGAAAAGAAAACAATTACGCTCGTTTCAGACATTTCATTTTGTTTACTAGAAAATATATTTGAATATCTTTATTGATCTTATTCATTCCGATCAAAGGAACTGTTGCAATTTTGGAAAATAAATTATCTGAAAAAAATGCAGTAAAGCTAAGATTTTTTTTTAAGTGTCAATCATTGAAAAAGCTTTCTCTAATTGATTCAAAAATTCGGAGAATGACAGTTCTTTCACTATTTAAATCTTTTTACTTTTCAAAGAAATGCGTGAAATTTTTATGATATTCCTCTCAAGGTATTTGTGTCATTTAAAAATAAAATATTTGAAAAAATTCAGTGTTTTTACCAACTAACGATCTGACTTAAGTTGCTTTAAAGAATTGACATAATGAATGTTATGTGACTCTTGCCAGTCAAATTTAGAATTCATTTTTATCATTTATTTGAAATGCACAGAATTAAGAACAATTAATTTGTAAATTTTTAGAAAAACTCTTATTTTGAGTAATAGTTTTATTTCAGTTCCGTACATTCAAATTTTGTCGTTAAAACTTCTTAAACTGATTTAATTATTAAAATCAGTTAAAACTTCTTAATTGATTAATTTATTTGATAAAGCTTTATATATATAGAAGGATCATCATTATTTGATGTCATTGTTCGTCAGGATACTACAAAATATTACATACATTCCTATGATACATACATTCCTATGATTTTAATTTTTTGGCCATTCATAATGTTTTACGTAAAAACTGAATAAAAATATTAAAAATGATATAATAAAAACAATCAGAGTTTATTGCAAAAAAAAATGTCATTCCGGCAATATTATGAAAAAATAAAACTTCAAAAAAAATCGAGGAAATAAAGATAAATGAATTTTATCGGAACAGTGTTGATTATGTATCACCACAACAAACTTTAATTCTTTTAGTTATTTTCTTAAAATCAATGCACAAAATACTCGTAGAAGTAGGTTTTTTTTCAAATATCTTGCAATTCTAGCTCTCTTGTGAATACATGTGGCATATGTTAGTCTGGAGCTCAGAATAAATTCTAAAAATATAAACAATGAAATATGCAAACTTTACTATGTTCAAAAAAAATTATAAAAAAGTATATTATGTGAGAATGCTTAAAAATAATTTTAGTTAACACTTTGTAAAGGCAAATAAAACAGCAAAACTTTCATATATTATCTCCATCTAAATACTCCTAAGGTTAATAAATATAGTTTAATTTTTCAATGAATTTTTAAAATTCATAATACACTTGTTTCAAACTTCTGGATATCAGAAATACCGATTCTAGTTTTACTTTTTATTCTTATGTTGATTAATATATGTACATAGCAATTCTTAAGATACTTTTCCTCTTAATATAATGAATGATATAATTTAGATTTAAAATTTCTTCTGATGTTCATATGTCATGATTTTTAATTAACCAGTTTTGTTAATTGGAAAATTAAATGTTGATTCATCAAGTAAATAATATTTAGTTTTGCATTTCAGGAAACTACATTAGAAGTTATGTTTAAGCTGAGAATGAAGATATGTTGTGATGACTTCTTTGGCTACGTTTATCATGTTACTATGATGCCATAAGAATCCATTCTTCCTTTACTTATTTTACATCTTGCTGTAAAAATGTGTGTCTACTGTATGTTATATTTATCTGCTTCTGTGTAATTCACTGTTAATTATTTTTTTTATAAATGTTGTAAATGTTTTGTATATGTTTAAGAAAAAAGTATGTAAATCATCGAAACATTTCCATGATTTTTTACATTATAAGTCAACCGGAAATATGCAGAAAAGGAAAAGTCATTGAAAGGAAAACAAACAGAATTCATATTTTTGTAATAAATCAAACTTCTTCATAAGTTTGCCAAGTAAGATGTTTTTATTGGTCTCACGTTATTATTACATACTTGGCAATTTCTGGGACCAGCTAGTTCGTAGAGAATATAGTTAGCGTTTAATTAAAAATAAACTTTTCTTGCATAATTTGATTCTCATAGTTTTCTCAGCAATAAAGGAATTATTCAAGTGAAGTTGGAACTCATGACATGAAGTTTAGTGCTATGTTTTTGAGTTTTCAAATTCACGAACATTATTTTGATTCATGTCACAAACTTGAAAGTCTCATAATTTTGAGTTATTAAATTCCCAAATTTCCTGATAGTCTCATAATTTTGAGTTATTAAATTCCCAATTTTCCTGATAGTCTTTCTTATTTTCTCTTAGATGTTATCTGAAATTTATCAAAAGAGGAGTTTGAAAATGAAGCTGAATATATTATGACATGAAGTCTCATTTCATGATTTTTGAATTATCACGCTATCAAATATTCTGACAAACGCCCTTATTTTCTTTAAACAGATTTTATCTAAAACTTATCAAAAGTGGAGTTTCACATTGAAATTGAATATCCCAAGAAATGAAATCTAGTCCCATAATTTTGAGTTATTAAGTACATATACATTTATACAGATACGCTGATGTTCCTTATATGACCTTTGTCCAAAAGTAAGTCCAAAGTATTAAATACAGTTTGCATTTAAAATGGCAAACCCAGTGGGATCTTACAGAGGTAAATAAACTTAAAACAATAAAACATCTCATCGATTGTTGACCTTGTTTGCCTAATAGAAAATTTGAAACCATTCTTACCAGATTAAGAATTGGCCACACACGGCTCACACATAAACATTTGCTGTTGGGGGAACTCGCACCCCGATGTATAGTATATCAGTGTCCTATGAGGGTTCTTCACATCTTAATATAATGTCAGCAATTTAACAATGAAAGAATTCCTACTTTCCCTTTCCACAAATCAAATTAAAAGATATTCTTCATAAAGTTGCCCCTCCCCACCTTCTTACCATTTTAAAAATGATTGGCTTTTACCTTTTGATTTAATTCTTAAATAACTCTTAGATTGTGTTTTACCATGATATTACTTTTTGTAAATATTACAGGTTGACAAGTTCAGGAAAATAATGCAATTTGGAAAAAAAATTAAACTTTTAAAATAAGATTAAATTTTACCGTATGTTTGGCGCAGTTTAATCAAAAATAGTTCTTGCACCAATAAACAACTTCAACCAACCATCAAACCAACCAAAAGTACTGGGAAAACTGAAATTAAGATCACAAGAAAAATTTCATGAATGCGCTTTTGCATTATTGTATATGCAGACAGACAAACATAAATCTTAGAGAGGTTTTTCGGATTCAAGTAGGTCTAAAATTGAAGATTTTTGACGATTACAAAACCTTTCCTTTTTATCAAAGTCAAAACATGAGGAAATAAAAACTAGGTTTCTTTTGAAGTTGCAAGAAACGTGAGTTCACTTCATTGAAATCGAAACACAATACAGAGAGATTACCGTGATAGAATTTCCTCTGGATTAAAAGAAATTCAGACTACCAGTCAAGAAACTTCCATTACCTCCTACTCCCTCTCTTCTTCACGGATGAGCAACCGATGGAATTGAGGAGGACTTCTTTCTTCAAACTGGTGTCAAGAAGGATAGTTTTCCGAGAAGCAGAGTGAGAATGGCTATTTTAGAATCGTGTCAAATGAAAAGTTCATCAACAAAGCCTTGAAAAAGAAAACAGTGGTGAAATTAAAATCGAAATAAATACTGATTAATTACCTACCAGTTTCCTGTCAAAAGAGAAATTGGAAAATTTTGATAACGAATGGAATTACGCTTTTATTTTGAGAAAAGTACTCGAATTTTAAACTGGGTGAATAGAATGAACTGTGCGTGGGAAAATAATTCGATTTATATTTTGATTTCAGTTGCTATGACATTTCAATTACGAATGATGTGATCAGTTTGAGAAAAACCGGCGCTCTTTTACTAAAGTTCAAATTTTGTTGTCTTTTTTAAAGGAGTTTATCATCTAGGTTCTTTTTTGTACACTGAAATTTTATTATTTTATGCGAAAAATGTACTACTGATACGGCTTTAATGATCTGTATGGTTGATTATATCTGTACTCACAGCTGGTACGGATGTAATCAGTTGTTTTGCTAAAATGTTGGATATATTCAGATTGTCTCTGATTTCTCAGTTAAGTCTCTTGGGCTCACCTTTACGTTTATGATTGCTTCAATCAAATTATTTTAAGCAACAATTCGAAATAAAAATTCAAACTAATTTAATAGTCTAATAGTTTTAATAGCCTGATACTTACTCTAGTTATTATATATGTAAACCTTTTTAGGGCATCACAGTTCCATTAAAAATGGGCAATCCAATAATCTGTCTTCATATTTATTACACATCCTCTTTTACGATAATGTAGATACACTTTCGGATTCCTTGTGTATACTTCTTTAAAAAATAAGAAAAACTCTTGTTGCTTCACTTTCAACAAGTGAAGAAAATTGTGCAATTATTTTGTTGATGAATTGATAAAAATGTTCATAATATAATTAAAAAAATTATATCTATTATTGAAAACTATGCAAATTTTTCATACATGTTCTACCATTCAACAAAACAATTGAATAATAATGAAATTAAAATCATGTAATGGGCAATTACTTTAATTCTAAAAAGATGTAAAAATCAAAATTCCTGTTTAATATATGATGAAGTTATAATGAAAAAACTTATGATTCTATTTAATTTTGATGAATTAAAATTCTAATAAATATTACATACAATTTAAATTATATACGTGCCGATTTATAAACTCTAGGTCACAATGGTGTGTCTGAAGAGACACCAACACACACAAACTCAAGTATTTCTTTTTATAAGTATAGATAGACTTCAATCTCCTAACTTATGCAAATGCTTTTGTCATATATGATGTACATGAATAGAATTTTTTACGGAGTTAGCCAAGATTAGAACTCTATACAAATATCAAAATTCAACAAACTTTCAGATAAGTCTTCAATATTCCTTCTTTTTTATTGCAAATATTTTTAATATGAATTTTGTATCTTGCGTCACATTTTATACCAAAATGCGAACATTTTGACGAATCTCTTTTAATATTGCTTGTCTAACATCTAAAAAATAATAGATGTTATGGTTAATATAACATCTAAAAAAACGAAGAATTGACTTAAACTTCATGGTTCCTGAATGAATGCGAAATCAATCAACTCTGAATTTTGTGATAAACTTAGGTAATTTTGCGAAGAATTTTTTATTTTTTATTTTCAGTGATGATATTTACACTGACGAGAAATAATATTCATAACTTTGTGAATACCTGAGCTTGGGACTAAATAGAAGCATTAAATATTTTTTAAAAAAATATTTTTGACCTTGAAAATGCCTTTTCTCAGATTTTTTATTCGAAAAAAAGCTTTGTTCATTTTTTTCATCAGCTCATTATATTGCCCACATTTCCTACTTTTTAAAAAATCTAGTAATTATACAGATGTAATTATGTCATAAAATAAATAAGTGAAATATTAAGTCTCTCTAAGGAGATAAAATTAATTTATTATTACATTTATACTGTATTTCCATAACAGCTATTGTATAAAGGTTATAAACATTAACATCTGAAACATTGTAACATGAAAGTTTTTAAGACATATTAGGCTTATATTTTTTAATTTTTTCAAATTTATTGTTTTCTGTATAATAAGGTAACGTGCACGCTGAAAGAACATTAATTATTTTAAAAACATGCATAGTTAAAATTTGTGTAAATGAAGTATTGTAAATTATTGCTGTACATAAATTATAAATGTACATAACGTATTACTGAAAAATATTAAAATTATCTTGAAAACCGTATGAAAACAAAACTGATATCTTCGAAAAAGAGTTATTTTCATTTTTAAAGCTGTATGAAAATGGATAGGTATGCACAATAATATGCTCTAACGTTCTTGTGTAAAACCGATAAATAATATTAATTTAATTCCAAAATAAATTTAACTTTCAAACAATCATTTCTTAGAGAGAAAATAATAGTTCTTCAATTTCAATGTTTTAAACAATAATTTTTTTCTTCAATCTTTCTGCCCAAGACGTTATTACTTGTCATTTGATAGCTGTAAATCCAATATATAGAACACTTTACTAGATGTTTCAGCATTGTAAATTTTACATCAGATTTTTCATCACAATTTACAGATATTTATCTATTACTGTCTATTATTCATTTGATTTGTAAGATTAAAAACAAGTGAATTATTTGAAAAAAAATATTTGTTTCTTTAGTAGACCATTGTAATATACAACTATCGAAATATATATTATCCAAATATATACAAAAGTAATAAACTTTTCTAGAAATCCGAAATTTCTCGATTCCAATTTTCTATTTATCTACTTCCAAAACAATTAAGTTTCCCAAATAGTTTCACTTAGTCTTCTGCTTAGCTGAATCCATTCCAGTACAACCAATGCTAAGTATTATGAGGATTAGGATAGATCCTAAGCAGAGAGAGAGAGAGTAGGTAATGCTTTCCTCCTCCTAACATCTTCGGTACCCGAAGGATTTAAAGATACTACATTGAAACCGCGTTCAATTAATCTCTGAAGAAAATACCACCCACCTGCCCTTCTCTTGAGAGGGGTTTCCGGGAAATATTTGGAATTCTAGAATCCGAAGCACTATTTATAAAACAATTACGATTTAAGGTTGGATGAAAATAAGTGCGAGAGATATATTGTTGTCAAAGTTTTTTGAAAGATGCCGCTGAGGTTTATAATTATTGAAAAAAGTAATAGAATTGCAGTTCTTTATGGAACTTTAAAATATATTTGAAAAAAAAAACAGAATTTAATCAAAATATTAAAAAAATATTTGTCAATCCCCAGTGATATTGCTTTCAGCACATGATAAGTACAAAATTGAAATGATTCTTAATTCCTCTAAATTTTTAACTTATTTGATTTAAGAATCTATCTCTAAGATAATCTCTGGCTAACGATCAACTTATTTATTTTTATTTCGTGAAAATGCTATGCGTTTAGGCATTTTAAATATTCATTGTCATAAAATTAAATACACGGTTTATGTTCGCACTATATAAAGGAAATACAAACTTAAACCTGCTTTTGACATAATCCAATGCTTACCTTTACAGGATATAATGAAAATACAAATTTTAATACGCATCTGAGATACTTAAAAAAAACCCATTAAAAGCACGGATATTGCTAGGATCTTATTGAACTGGATCAAATTTCATCGAAATTAAAATTAAATAATAATCATGGAGATAGCTAAATGCTATTAAATTCAAACTAGTTTTTAATAATCTGAGGATGTTTATTTAGTTTTACAGCATTCGGGTTTATTTGGCGAATTTTGAATTGCACCAAGAACGCCCAAATAATTCGTTTTCTTGAAGATTTTCAGGTTACACAAAAATTGTCACGGTTCACTATACATAATATGCCAAGATGCTGCATTCTGTGTTGTTTAACTTTGGAATTTTCAGATCATGCCAAATGAATGGATTCACTTTACTTTTTTAAAATTATATCAGGACCGCCAACGCCGAGTTAGTTGCTTAGTACTTGAGATGTAAAAATAAACAAATGCCGTTTTAATTATATGAAATCTGAATTTGAATGCTTAATTGTATACTAAATATCTTTTAAATGCATAGGATTCATAATGGTGATACGTAATGGCACTTATCCACTTATGTAAACATATTAAATAAAAAATTCTCACTTCATTAGCTATCTTATATAAGCCAAAAATGTTCTGAAAATTGATTCTAGCTAAATAAATGAGATAATCAGAAAATTGTTTTAATAGAATATTCTTATTTGAACATTTATGCCAATTATGAATAATTTTTACGAATTTGCATCTGAAGAAATTAAATTCTTAACAAGCGAAAAATTACAAAACTGTATTAAATTCAGACATTATATTTGAAAGTTAAATTTAGGTTCTTATGCAAATTGTTTAACAAAGAAATCTTTTTATGTTTAAATATTTTTGGTAACCAACTAAAATTTAACTAGAATTCAAGTTCAAAGATGCACTATAGTTGCTGGAGATTGCTATTGTTACACAGATTCGTGATCAAATATTGGGCTAGATGAATGGAAAATTTCTCCCTCCCTCAAGATTTTGAAGTATATTCATATGGAGATTTATATTTGTGGCACCAGATTTAATGTACAACGAGTTCATATTCACGCCTCAATTCCAATGTTACTTTGCATTTAAATATGATCAGTCAGCAAATTGTCCTTCCTGCATCATATATATCTAACTAGACAATGCCACTTCCAAAACCTAAAGGATCGTTCTTCGTTCTGCTTTTCATATAATTTTATGATGCATATGCTTTCGTGTGTAATTTCATCGCTGCGATTTTGGTTTATTGTTTTTCGATATACATTGATATAAAGGTCAACAGACAACTCACAAGAATTAATATTTGTCGCATTTATGATTCCAGTATTTGCCCGATTTGACTGATTCGAATAGTACAAAAAGATTCCAAAATTTCCTAGTCTTAACTATTTCCATTCCGAAAATGATTATATTTCCCTTGACTGATTGTTATTTTAAACTTTACACATAGAAATTGTAGATACAATAAGAAATGAGAAGTTCAAATTTTAATGAAAATTTAATAATTTCAGAAAAAGAGTTAGTTAAGCTGTTTGTACAGTAAAGTACAGTTTGTACAGTCTGTAACCAAAAAAAAAAATGCAGCACCACTATAACTTTGTTATTAATTATCGAATCTTCAGAAATTTGGTGTCGATGGAAACGATGCCTATCAAGGAACCCAAACATTGCTATCGAGACCAACTATATGAAGATGCGATTTTAAATAACAAGGTTGCAGAGGTGTTTCATTGCTTTTGTTGATGAATATACCACCAGGATCGTTATATATATACAGTTGAATTCAAAATCTTGAGGTTAGAGTTTTGATTTTTAAATTTTGTGATTTCATTTGAATTTTCTTAAACATTATACTCCATGCGCAGAAAATTAATCATACAGACTTTATGAAAGTATAATTTTATTTCAATTACTAGAAAACTTATAAATTCATTATAAAGTACAAAATTAAAATAAGACCACATCATTTGAAAGAAAGTGCAAAAGCTAAAATTTTAAATCGACGAATTCATTAATATTAAACCGTTCATTGCTTTTAATGCAGAAACAACTTTTACAGATAATCCTAGAAACAAAAGTTGGCTAATTGAATATCAGCATCATTTCGAACTTGGAGATTTTCTAAACTTTAAAGTTGTCAATCTTTTGATCTGGTACTGTTTTGAAAATGATTTCTTTCTTCATAACAAAAACAAGAAAAGAAAAATCAAGTAAAGATAATTTTTCACATAAGTTCTTTATAAAATTTTCATTCCCTTCCGTTTATTCAGATAATTTATCAATCAACTTCTTTTTTGTCTTCAAAAAATCTCTTGATAATATAAACATGCATTTCCTCTGAAGGAAATCTGTTGATGGTGATCAACTGTTTCATCATCATTACTGGAGTTGTTTTAGAAAAAAACTCATTATTATAGTTGATGTACTCACACAATACGCGAAGAATGGATCAATCAGTAAACGGAATAGCCCCAGAATATCGCCGTCGTTATATCTCAACCGATAACTGGATTGCAACACGGTTTGATAAGAACCAATAGCTATCATTCAATTTGTTGGCAAAATAGGTTCGAATTTTCTGGTCCGTGTGCTTCCGCCGTATTTATTCTTCGGATCTTATATATTTCTTGTTCAATAGATGGCAACTTTTCTAGAGGAAATTTAGTTGGAATTGTGGCGATTACATAACTCTACTACCTTCACTTTTGATACAAATGGCGTTACCTAACTAACATCAATATATATTTCCCATGAACCTTTTATCTTGTGAAATGGAAACTTAGAAATTAATTAAATAACTGTTCCTAAAACTCGCCTACTATTTTCATCTACCTCATAATGAAATTATAAAGAGTGTCGACCCTCTAAAAATTAGTATTTAATTGAAAAGAAGATGACGCGTGCAATTAAATATAAAAAGAAGCTTCCAAAGAAGTAATCATTTTTCCAATGATTATATTTGTAGTTTGTTAGTTTGAGTTATTACAGTTTGTAGTTATTAAAGTGAAACTAGGATGCTGTATACTAATATTAAAATTTCTAAAAGTCATACAAAATGGATAATTACAATAAACAATTATATTTTAATACGAAGTAAGTACATAAATTTATCTAAATGAGATTTTGTAAAGCTGGGAAAGTATATTTAGCAAGGACATTCATTTTTTTAAAGTGTGCTTTATAAATTTTTTTTTTACCATTTTTAATTCGAGATGTTATTTTTTAATAATTTCTGAAATAACAATTTATTATTATAAATTCAATTTTTTGAACATATGAATTAATTACCAATTAATTATTAATATAAGTATATGAAATGTTATTACAGTACCTAATGATGATCAGAAGGTTGGGGCAAGTTTTAATTAAATATCTTGACGAAACAAAAGCGTTTAATTTCTTATATCAAGGAATAATAAATAGTCTTCGTATTTAATTAATTATTAATTTAATCAAAATCAAATTAATTCTATCAAATACGCTAAATGAATTACTTCTCTTAAATTAATTCCAATCTCATGGATATTTGAATCTACAATTTCTATGAAAGAAAATGGATTTAAGATAATAATTTCATTTGTTCTTGAAAATTGCAATGCAAACATTTTTAAATTCAAAATTACATTATTTGCATTGCAATGTGCAATTACACAGATGCTATGAATTTATTATACATCAATTTGAATAAAAATTAATAATTTAAATACTGTAATGAATTGAAAATGTAATTTGTATAAATATTTAATTTTATTCTATGCCAATTGCAAGTGTATTTTCAAGTCATATAAAATTAGGTTTAAAATAGCATGTTTTCGGTATGAAAAATCTGTTAAATTTCACACAAAGTGCTTTATGCAGTATTATATTTGCTTCTTATATATAATTTTCTTTATTTCCAGAAGATAAATTAATGAAAAATTTATTTGACAGAAGATTGAGTTATTTTGTAATATATTTTTTATCGGAAAAATGTCCATCCAGAAGAATATTATAATGTTAGCATTGTCTAGAAATGATTATTATAGATTACTAAATAAAGTACTTAATAGAAATAACTGTAGTACAAAATAATGCATGATAATAATAGTAGAAATATAGTTTGTAGTATAGTATATAATAATTAATACTGGAAATAGTATATAATAATGTAAATATATAATAACAATAAAAGTTTTGTTTTTCATCTTCTATTTCTACTCCGACAGTTCACTTATTCTCAAATCAAAACTATTCACTCAATTCGTAATGAAACAAATAATGATTTATTAACAAAAAAAGATGTACTGTAAAATGAAAAATAAAGAAGATTATTAATTTTAAAAGAAAATATTACCAATTGATTTTTTTATTAATTTGTATTGATGTATTGATTTTAATGTATTGATTTTAACTGTTTTTCTTTTTTTTTATTAATTTTAATAACAATATTGCCAATTGTTGTTTCAAAGTTAATAAAACGGCTAAATATATATTATTTCTCAACTAAATTGCGCTGTTTACAATCGCAAACTCGTCCACGAGCTTCAAAAAGAATTAAACTTCACGTGAACAAATTTTTTAAGTCATGAAGCAGAAGGAAAAATAAAAAAATCAGAAAAATTATTGAAATGAATATTCGAACTGAAATGCTATGCATGTAAAATCATAGGAGATTTCACAGAATCCAGATAATATTATCTGGGAATTAAAAAATACATATATTGACAAGCCGATATTTCCCTTTAATCGACAAATTAGAAAGTATTCTTATTTATGTTCTCCTTAGCTTGTTAGCTCCTTAGCTTGATTCTTGATTCCTAATCAAAAATAATAATAAAATAATAATTTGCTTTAAATGGCGAAGTTAAGCAAGATATATAATTTGCATTTGAAGATTCATCTAGCAAAAGATGAATTGTTGCTTTGTGAACCAATTCGGTTAAATTCATGAGTCTCTCATGAGCTAATAAGGGACCATGCACTTTCAATTTAAGTAAAATTGCGAAAACTACATAAAAAATTTCACATTCACTGAAACTAGTAAATAGGCCTATTTCTCAGTCTAATTTTAAACATATCGATACTTTTCATTCTTTTGTTCTTGTAGTTTATGCAAATTATGTTTTCATTTAAATTCTTTACTATTCATTGCAATGACAACTAAAGTATTAAGAAAGGTTTTGAATGTTGATGATCATAAGATTTGTTTTGAATTAATTGTATCAACGTATACCTGAAAGTAAACATTTATATTTATTTATACTAATATTCATATTGAATTTACAGATCTAGTTTTAATTAGAATGGAACATCGCCATAATGCTTCTTATTGAAATAAGAATTCAAATAGGAAATTTAAAGCTGAATGCTGCTACGTAAACAAAATGGATATGAAATCATCTCTTACATTTTATATACTTATAATTCTCTTATATTTTAACTTGCACTCTTATAATTTATTTGAAATGTTTTTGTAATACGATTAGTTTTAATTTACCGATGCATGCATTTGCAAATTATTATAAATTTGTAAATATCTCTTTGGAGGAACGTTGACTGATCATCAGGTTTCCTGTTATGAATCTCGATTGCAATTTCCTTACCAAGTTAGGGGAATCACTATAAAGGGAAATTTACAGAGATTTATTACGAATCATAATGTTGCCTTAATACTTTTGAATTTAATTTTAACATATGACATTTTGAAGTGTGCAGCGGTATAATTCTATTCTCTCTGAATAAATTCTATTGCGCAATAATTTTGAATGATCTTAATATGCTGAATACAATGCATCTTAACAATTTCTTCTTTGAATTTCAATTCTCATTAACGTCCAGCTTAAACGCTCAACGAGTTATCTCATTCAAATTGATATGGAATGTCTTATCCTCTTTCTCAAAAGCACATTTGACTCCAGACTATTCAAATGAATTCTAGAATCTCTTCCCCAAACGCAATCAGGTATCATGATCCCCGGAGATTAAGCTCAATTAGTTTAAGTAAAGGAAATTCTTTGAATTACTTAATTCCACTGCTTGGCGAAGATCGAGAAAATTTATTCATTTCAAACTACTTTCTTACTCAAATTTCAAAACAGAAATTGAACCCATCAATACGCTTGGATGACAGATTTGAACACAATAAATTCTTATTAATCTTCTTTTAAATAGCAAGACAGCTGCTTAGTTGTTTTTCTAAATAAAATGCTTGATTACATGGCATTGAAACAATCGTCTAGAAATTTATTTAGAAATTTATAGATACCTGATATTCTTTTTGGACATGAGACTCAAATAAGTCAGCTCTAATTTTTTTTTTCATTTATGAATTTCCTTTTCCAGTGAAGATGTAAGGTACTCGAAGAATGATAAAACCAAGCCAATTTTAACATAGACAATCTCTGTTCGTAATATGAGACTATGTGATCCAAGAAAATCTGGCTACAAGTGACAGTTTGAAATCAAGATACATGGAATGCGAAAATATATTATGAACATGATTTTACTTTCTTCTAATCTGTATTTTTGACTTCAGGTTGTTGTCAAGTGACAAAATTGTGTTTACTCTCATGAATTCCTAATGCGGATAACAACTGTCAATATATAGACAGGTATTTAATTAAGTGATAGGCTTATCTCTACTTTAGTCCACAATTCTCTTTCAGACATTACCTTCACTTCAAAAATGTTTACTTATAGATACTGTGAAAGTTGTGTCCACTAAAATACTGAAGATATCTGTTTTGCTGCTGCAGTGTTCGAATATATTTTCATGGACTAGCTGCTGAAGAGGAGAATTTAAATATTCAATTCCCTTATTTCGTTTTTCATTACAAAAGATATTTCCTTCGTCAAAAATAACAATAATCTTACCCTCTTCTTTTTTTTAAGCAAATAAAATTCTCACCCGCTCTCTCACTCTCTCTATATAATCATTTTTTGTAGGTGCGTGGCCGAAGAGAAGATGCTTTTAAATTTTTAAATTCTCTTTATTCCATCCAGGAGGCATAATTTATGTACAAGTCAACCAACTGACTCTCCGACCCGCCACGAAGGCACACGTATTTAAACCATAAGGCTGAATGACCGGACCGCCGCACAGCAAGACTGGCGGGAACTGTGGTTGAGTCCCAAAGGCCGTCACCAGCCACGGTACAACCCTTCCCGAAGGAAGTACGTCGCGTCATCGATGGGAGGAGTCAGATACCCCACCTATTTATGTACCCTTCAGATTAGCGAGATCCAACCACCATGCCGGAAACATCTCATCCTCATTTCGAGCTGTCCCCTCCCCCACGAGGTTCTAATTTATGTGCAAGATACGTTGCTGAAACTGAAGTTCATTCACATCGGGATACCAGTGCAAAAGAATAAAAGAGAAATATTCCTCAATGATTTTATACTATGAGATTCTACTAGGGATTTTTTTGATATGTGTAGACTAAGGAAAGGGAGATGTAGATATCTTTAAACGAATTTGCTAAGCATTAAGGATTTTTATCCCTTCATTCGGAGTGTGAGAACCTGTTGATAATGCAGTTTTACAGACATATGTGGAATTAATTAAACAAAAAAGGAGGAATTGGATCAGGAATTAAGAAAATATTTTAGAATGAAGTTAATATGGGTTAAATAAAAATAATAATTTGGAGATTAATTTAGGAATGATATATAAAAAAAGCAATGCGCTTAGAAAGAAAGTTTTATCTTTTCTTTCAACTTTTTCTATTTTACAGCGTACAGATGACATGACCACTGAATTTATCCATACGCATGCCGATATGTATCAAGAAAGCAAACAATGAAAACTTTTATGAATATATCCGGAAGATAAACTGTACCATTTATATTCTGAATTAATTTTTGAATTCTCATAAAATTTCAAATCATATTAGAGAAGAAAAGAATAATTTCATAAAATTGATATATGAGGTATTAAATTCCCATTAGATATCAGATATAATTCTATGTACATATTAGGCAGGCACATAACAAAATTACTAAAACTCGTACATAACTTAAATTCATTAATATTTCGGTTACTGGATTAAAATTGATATCAAGATAAGATTACTGATATAACATTGCATTTAATCATCTCTTAGTTAATACAATTGCTCTTCAATTTAATACACAATTTGTAATTAAATTGAAGAGCAATTGTTCAAGCATATTGTAATTTAATGCATTCGATAGTTACACCCTGACACAATGGATGTTGGTATCTGAATAGAGTGAGAATATCATCATGGTATTTTGTTAAGGAGCATAATACCCCGTTAATTGATTCTATTCTGTGGATTAGATAGAAACTAATACAATGTGACTGTATCTGCAATGAAATTGCCATCATGCTATAAATACATTCATTCCGTTAAACTTTGCATGCCAGACGATCTTCTTTCTTTTTTTCCAAATCAAGAAAAGAATAAAATAAAATTTGAAAAGTCTTATTTTGGCAGTTATTTATTGATATTGTATCTTCTTTATACTCAAAAATCTCACTTCTAATTGAAAAGGACAAATAAGATCGTCATTTTTATACTTCCTTTAATATGATTTAGATGTATGAATATTTTGCAAATGGCACCTGATATAACATTCGTTTAAAACGTTAACTGCTATACAATTCTGATAAAATAAATTCGAAACATTAAAAATAAACCTTGCTTTCATTAAATTGTTTACAATTAATAAGGAACTCGGATGTCAAATGCATTTTTTTTAAAAACTTCCAACATTTATAAATGATTGTTAGAAAAGGGTTACGGCACATGTTTCTAACGTCACATACTGAAATATGATAATCTGAAATGACCATTTTATCATAATCAATTCAAATTAGTAAATTAAAATACTGGATATTGTTTAGTTAAAAATCGGCAGAAATAAATCTGTTAATTTTTGTTAATTAATTTCTGATTAGTGAGTCAGTTATATTCAACCTCTATTTCATAAACTCAATGCGTATGTTTGCGATCATCAATAGTTATATTCACTTTTACAAAAATTAAAAAATAAATAAATAATAATATGATTTTTTTTGCTGCATGTTAAAATAAACAAGATACAAACAACTTTTGATAAATCTATGTATAAAATGAGTCAAGAGGTTCTGACGATTATCAAAAACTGAAATAAATCATATAACTGAAACGAATTTCTTAAAAAATTAATTAAACTATATGTTTGTAAAAATAACAGCTTTTTTTTGTTGTATTCTAATAAGTTTGGACAAGGAAAAATGCCCATCATATAATTTATGAAGAGCGATGGGAATATATTCTATTATTAATAATTTCTCTAATTTAACTTAACTTTTTAGAATGCATAGCTTTTTTTTTCTTTTAGCCTTTTCTGTCAAGACTTCTAAATGCCTCTGTCTTTGGTCAAGAAACAACATTATATTCGCACATAATGTGGTTGAGTTTTTGTCAATTTTCAGTATCACTGTTCATCAGACACTTTCGAAAAATAATCAAACTTTTATACTTCAAAGCTTCATTTTCGAGGAAGCAACAAGCTATTGGCTTAAATTTTTACGACACCTTAAAATTCTCGGGATAAAAATTAACATTTTAATGAAAAATAAAGCTTCTACAAATGTATATAAATCAACAAGAGTACGTAATCACATCCCAATCAGAAAACAGTTTTCGAATTTCAAGTCGTATATTTAATGAAATTCGTCTCCAAAATTGGGATAGAATTATCCGTTTGATCAGAAAACATTTCTCGACACTATTTTGAAAGGAGGATAATATTAACAACCTAAACAAGTTATAGAAACTAGTGAAAGCTTTAAACTAATTCTTAAAATTAGTACTGCTCGAATCTCTTCATTAGATTTGTATTTCTAAATTGTTTCCTGAGCTTTCGAAAGATTATATTTGGGAATCAAACAATACTGAATACGTATTTATCATATTTCCTAACGCAAAGCTTTATCTAAACAATTTATCTACCATGGTTGAATATGAAATTCAAGAAGAGATAAATGAATAATTATTTTAGGACACAAAGGTCTCATCAGATCTTGCTGCGGCAGTGGATATGTAACGAAATGGAGACACTTATATTTTACTGTTTTTAAGTAGCACACACAAAATTCAAGTGTTTCCTATTCTGTCACATCTGTCATATATTCTGAAAGATTAATGATGTAGAGCTGAATTTATTTTACTTCAGTTAGATAAATATCCCAAGCGGGATATTTAGTCCCGTTTTGTGACTATAGAAGTAGTATTTTAAAACAAATTTCGTAATTTGAAGTAAAGGCGATATTTCAACTTGCAATGGTTTCTCCAAATCTACGCTCTGCAATAACATGTGTATATTTGGAGAGAAGAATGCTTCACCTTCGAATGATTCAAAGCCCGTAAAAATTGAGGAACTATAATGGAGTACAGTTTCGAACCTATGATTCTCCAATTGCGAAGCACAGATTGAGAGAAGAAATCACTTTCTGCTTAAAAAAGTCTAGCTCTGATGAGTTGTGTGATGTAAAAATTTCGTAATATCAGAAGAGTCCATTTTGATCGGTAAATATGTTGACGATAATTAGCATTTACCAGAGGTTCATTCTGCTCTTAATAAAACTTGATTGGTGATATATCAATAATGAGAAATTGGAATAAAAAATGTAAAGAAATCAACACTTATATTTATGTCAGCCGTATTATTTATCATTCTCTGACTTTTCATTTAACCCTTTCTCCCTTTCAGCAAATGCACTCGTCTGATGTCCAAATTCAATCGCTAACTCAACAGAGTCACGCTACATATTGAGAACGAAAACTTAGATGCATGTACGTATGGGCAGAGATAAAGTATACGATTTTGGAAAACAGGCAACATCTAACAACTTTCTCTTGTTTTCTTATTTTCTTGCTTTTATTCTCATGTTTCCATTTGACAGATTATATTTCGGATACCTCAGTTGAGAATACATTTTTTTCAAAAGGTGATGGATGCTTTTTGAATGTAAAAATTACATGTGATACAAAACACGGTCTGAATAAAAATATTCAAGAATCTCATTCTTTTATTATACATTCTAACAATAAATATGAAACAATACTGAATAATTGAAGGAGAAAATACATACGAAAATCAAGAGAGATACCTCTGACGCGTAATTAACCAGATGGCATTCACGCCATTTCAAAAACATGTATATCATAAATCTAAATCTTGACCAATTACAGGTATAAAATAAAAACCCCACCCCTTCTAATTTGACATTAATTATATATCTCATAAGTTTATACGCTTCCGTGACGGCCAAGTGGCATGAAATCTTTATTTATTCGTGACTTAAAGTCTCACGAATCTAAAGTTTTCCACCACAAAAGGTAAAATCACTGGCAAAAATATTTCAAAAAAAAAAAAAAATCACGACGAAAATCGTGCATTGAAATCTATCTCTTTCAGTTACTTTAGTACTTTAATTTGTTGCCTTGCCATTGCTTTGATAAGAAATGTTGAATAAGCCTTCATCATGTTCATTATTTAAAATGTAGTTGCCAGTAAAAATCTAATAGATCTAGCCATGCAATGATTTCAATCAAATTCTTGAAATTTGCAGGTTATATAAAATTAATAAAGCATAAAAAGAAAGTAGTAATCGCAAATCGGATATTATAAAAAAACTGGTAAATTTAAGTAATCTTAAAACTATATTGTTCATGATATTATTGGCGATTTGGAGATAGATTTCGAAGTTTACTTGGCGAATTGGCGCCATGAAATTTCTTTTTCCTATAAAAAAAATAGGGTATCTCCAAAAAGTATACAAAAACTTTATTACAATTTCTTATTGGGTGATTGTGTTGTGCTTTCATTGAGAGATATTTGGGCACATTTATCAATGTTTTTAACTTCGATAAAACAGCAGAACTTGTCAGACAATCTCAACCGATTTGTTGCGTAGTATCTAGAAATTTTCTTTGCTTTATGAAAGAACTGATGGTTTGCTGTAATGATCTATTGAAAACTGGATTTCTTTTTATTTCATTAAATGTAAACAGTTTCAAATCATTACTGCTAATAATATCTATATGTGCCACCATAATTAATATCCATTTAACCTATCAACTCGTCCCACAATTGGGGGGGGGGGCTCATAATTGAGTATGAGAAGCTTCCGGCATGGTGGTTGGCTGTCGCCACCCTTCTGGGTACACTAAAACGAGGAGGTCTTCTCCACAGTTCCCGCCAGTGTTGTCTTTGCGGCGGTCTAGTCATTTAGTTTCTTCCATGTACTTTAGGGCGATCGGAATAGTCAGTTTGTGATAATATACTAACTTATCCGGACTTTAACAATGCATTTTATTGTTGTAACTCTTTTTAATTTTCTTCCATTCATTGCTTGTTTACATCCTTACAATACTCCATATTTCGAAACCGAATTAAAAAATAATATTTCTTCAAAATGGCTTGTATTCTTAAGGGTCAATGCAATTAAGTTCAATCAACATCACTTTTCATTAACATCTATAAAAGATATTATAAAAGTAAAGATATTAGATGTTAATATTTTCTGTTTTTTAACTCGAAGATTGTATTAATTTGATACTCATAATATATAGAAACCCATATATATTTTCTTCAGTAGATTTAGCTGTCATCAATACTTTACAATTACAATTTGACCTTAAAATAAAATTTAAATTCATTGTTTTCATAATACCACTTAAACAAAAGAGGTAGTTTTTTCAGTAAGTTTACAAATCAATTTCATATAAAATTTATAGCAGCTCCCTGTGAAAGCCCCCCAAAAATCTTTCAATGCAATTGTTACCGTATTCTAAATCAACACTAGTTTGCAAATATAATTATTCAAATACATATAAACAATCCCATTCGAAACTATAAAATTATTTAAATGTAAGTTATATCATTAATATAATATTATTTTTTGTTGGAAGAAAATTACCTATCTAGAAATAGCCATTAAGATTAATTTATTCCGATTTTTTTTTAATATTAATATAAACAGTTGCCAAATTATTACCAATGTATAAAAGCTTTAATTTTTAAAAAAATCATTTCATGAACATGAATATTGAAAAATGATTATAATTTATGTAATATACTTCTTGGTAAATTTATAATATAATGACATATTGGATATTAATAAAAATAGAAACCAAATCACTAACGAACATAAGACATAAAGAGGGCAATCCTCTCACGAATTTCAATTATGAATATTAAACTCTTGAAAGCTTAAAATTGCTGTAAATCCTTTTCATCTTGAAAGGATAAAATTTCATGAATAAAAGATTAAAATCACCATTTTCATTACAAACTTCACGCAACTCTTTGATTTATTGTTAAAATTACAAAAATAAATTTTAAATTTAGTTAAACATCTTATTTTTAAAAATTTGATTCGTTTCATAATATCTAAATGCGTTATATGAATAAAAGATGAAGAAAATGTCAAATATATATTTCAAGTAGCCAGTTTAATCAAAGTATCATAAAAAATCAAGGTTAAAACTGATTGAATTTTTTAATTTATTTTAGAGACATTCATTTCAAAATATACGACATTATAATTTAAATACAAATTGAAACAAACCTCTTGCAGCAGTTCGCAACCAAAAGAATATCTGCTAAATTTGTTGATGGTGACTTCGATATAGTATCTTTAACATTTTTTGATGATTGAATGCTTTTTTTAACTGGTATAAACTAGTATCGCTGCTAAAAATCTTGTAAAACCTTTGAATGGAGAAAAATTATTGATTTTTGTAATAGAAATATTTATTTTAGGTAATAATACAATAAAATAGAGGTTCCGAAAAATTAAAGTAGGGCAAAAAGTGAATATGATTCATATCCAAAAGGGCATAATACTGCTTTTCAAAATAAGTTTGATATTTAGTACTAAAATACAGAAAAAAGGTGACATTTTTAAGAAGATAGGCAAAGTGTTATTGATGATTTTCAACATTATAACAGTTCTATTGCTAGCTTTTATTTCTCGGATTTCTTTTAATTGCCCGATAATGGCAATTGCCCATGGAATAATAATAATTGTACGAATTAACTATCGCTGCATTCTTTGCCTAAAAATACATATCTACAAGAAACAGCTTGGTTGCTTTGTAATTAATGACAGGAAAACAAAATTGCTGATTCATGGATATATTTTCATCAGTTTCTGCGCAGAAATAATTCGGATTGTTTTGGTTGTTTTTAATTTTTAGGCATATCAAATCAAGGATTGCGATGGATTGAACTCGAGCTGTAGCACTATTGTTGCTTAAATAATATATTTCATCTTACTTTATGAAATGAATTCTCTGCCAATGACTTCAGTTGCATGTTTCTACTATGTAGTTTGCATGCGATTTCGATCTGAAATTAGGATCTTACAGAAAGGATTAAATGCAAAGAACACTAAAGCGTGCCGATATATACTTCAAGCTTACTTCTCTATAAAATCCAAATTGGAAACATTTGATAATAATGTAGGTTTCCTGATTTTTCTGATGACTTTATATTACTCCACTTCTATGTATTTGATTCTGCATATTTTTGTAGAATCGAATATAAAAATGGACTATAAAATACTGTATGTGCTTTTATTTCTTTGTACATTTATGCCTTTCATACTTACAATGGTTTCGGCAATTTCTCTTGGTGAAGCTGGACAGAGTTTCATCGACAAAGTGATAAAATTAGGCGCACCTGATTTGACAAAAATACTTCAAAAATTTCAATGTAATTCCGAAAGTGGCATCTTTCTCACTGTTTGGAAGATTACACCCATCAAAAGAGGATTTATTATAGGAACAACTGGAGCAATTTTTACTTATGTAGGTTTATTTCACAGTTTTGAATTGGCAACTTGAATTTCAATTATAAACCATCGTTATTAGTTTTAAAGTTTATGGTTACAAACTGAGAGATTTTTAGATAAACATTGAAGGAAATCAAAACTGAAACTGGCCATGTTCTTAAAGTATGAAAATTATATAAGCATCTCACGACCCTTGTTAGAAGAAAAGACAGATTTCCATTGGAGGCTTTGTTATCACTATTCTTTATGATACAAAGAAAAAAATGGATTAAAATTTTTTGTGGCCTAAAGATTCGCCAGATCTAAATCAATCAGAATTTTCCTTCTAAAATAATGTTAATCTTAGAGGAAAATAAGTATAAATATCAATATTTCTACGATATTGATATTTATACGATATCAATAAAACAGAAATGATTTCATCACACATTTTTTTTCTTCTGTAGAGGAATCAATAGCACGTTAAATTATTGCAAATAATATGAATAAATCCTTTAAATTTTGATGCCAATTGCGTAATAA
>JAPMOR010054990.1:0-22925 GCA_026543865.1 Argiope aurantia | reverse complement strand
TATATATATATATATATATATATTCAAAGCAGTTTATTTCACTGTAAAAGAGAAATGTATTAAATATCATAAAAAATATTTTTAAAACTATTACAAATTAATAAAGTTGATGTTATTAAAATGTTATTTCGTTAAATTTTAAAATACCATGTTAATCCCTTTTGCGTAATATTATTTTCTGGAGCAATTATGCAAAGTGCCAAATTTTTGATTAAAATCTAATTAACAAAAATTTTGTACACGATTTAAAAATGCTCTGAAATACACATTTCCATCACCATAATCTTTTTATACCAAATTTGGTAACTCTAAATCATATATCTTTTATATTAAAGTGTTAATTCATACACACGACACATTCACAAATACATTTTCCTTTATTATTCGTAAAAATGATGGTAGTGTCAGATTATTTTGCTATCGCTATGAGCAAAGAAATAAGTATTATTATTCAACGGCTAATATCTTTTTAATCTGAAACATTATTTTCTCTATGTCGCATATCTTCAACTAGATCAAATATTGAATAATGACCAAGATTTAATGCATGATGATATGCCCCATAAAAATTCACGCAATCCTTTATAAAGCTTTGTTCATAATCTGCACTTAATTATAAAGCTCTGTCCCTTCTCCCTTTAAAGCCACTCTGAGTAGTTAAATTAATTAGTACTCGAAACCGATGATTACCCTATTCCAACCCAAAGGATTTATATATCGTATCCTGCAAAGCTCAATTAAGAGATGAATATCTTATATTCCTTCAAACTATGTTTCAGAAGAGAATTAAGCCTTCTGAAATAAGTCAAGCCTTAATTTTCAAAGGATGACTGCCCATTTTGAACTTGTTTGGCAAGAGAAATTTGTAGCCATTTTACAGCTGTATGCATCTTTTTGTGACCGTCCAGTTAATTTACAGAAATTGACGAAATTAAATACAATACATTTCAACTTCCTTAATGGAAAGTAGTAGAATTAAGCAGGAGATATATGATTATTGTCCTAAAATTGACGCTTACTGATTTAATATTATAATTATGCAGAATTTAGGATTCAGTATATTTGAAAGCTAGGTCATGAATAATTTTGAATATTGCTGATGTTGATATAGAGGATAATATTTCACGTGATACTTGTCATATTCATTTAAATCCGCTTATGATTATTTAATGCGAAATGCTGTATCAATCTTAATTATATCATTCTTACTAATGTTATCATAAATATTTTTCATCGTGGATTAACCACTAAATGAACATAAGACGGTGAATATTTATTACCATATTTTAACTGAATTTTCTTAATGTTTAGCATTAGCCAATATTTCAGATGGGCCTCACTAAATTTAATAATTTAAAGACAAACTGGATTCCAGCAACTTCGCATTTAAATTGTATAGTTACAGCTAGAATGTGAGATGATGCATGTAATCACATGGAATTATGATATAATTACTTTTATGCATGATTTAAACTCCACAGAGAGTACTTAATTAAAAATATTATGACTCATTATTAACATAATGTGTTATGATATTAGAAGCAATTAGAAACTGAGATGTGAGATATGATAGAATATCATCCAACCTTTTGTTTGTTATTAAGTTTAGAGCATCTAAGAGCACGCCGGTATTCTGGCCTAGGAGCAGCGTGCCTTCCCTGGGCTCGAGTACGGTTCTGGCTTGGTTGTTCTTTACGCTGTTTTCTATCTGTGAGATGTGTGAAAGAGCCCTCCTGTGAAATGGGGTTGTGCAAGCGAGTGTATGAATGTCATCTTCATATGAGCTAGAAACCAGACTTCTGTCCTCGGGTGCTCAAGGGTCTTTACCCTCAGAAGCTACCTCCCAAACTCAGCTTAAGTTGTTGACTTTGTTACCGAGCTTGTCTATGACAAGTGTTATAAATAACAACAACATGTAAGGGAACAGAGTTTTTCAACCATCGAGGAATCACAAAAAAGAAACAAGAATAGAATATGAAAAGAATTTATTACCAACAGTTATGCACAAACATGGTTACTGCTCTTTATTATCGCCGTGACGATTAAGCCATTTGTCATAAAAGGTGAGCTTTGTTTCTATTTCCTCAACAAATCCATTGAGTTGATGTTCCGTAAAGTTTCCAATCAGTCTGGAAGTTCTTTGAGTTTCACTTTGAGAAAAGAGTATTGAGTAAGAGTAAATAAACATTCACCCTCCTAAATCGTAGTTTTGGCATCATGACTGGCGAACTCGTAACGCAGGTATCCAGCTTGTCTTTTGAACGATGTTATATTGACTAGCTGTCCGAGACTTTTGAGGGATTTCCATTTTTGTCTCCCTTCATCTTGAATATGGCTTCGAGCCAATTGATTTATTCACCCTTAATTGAATCAAAGAACTGTCTATAGGACCGAATGTTCCAAACAAATAAGATGCTTCAAAGAAACAATAATGGTTATCTAAAATCGCGGGTGGTATAAAAAAAATGAGATCTCCCTATATGCCTGAATCTGTATGGCGATTATGTCGGAATATAACCATGTGTGTGCATAACTTTTCGTAACAAATTCAATTTGTTCTCTTCTATAAAAAGGATCCTCGTATTTAATGTAGGGATTAATTTCAATTAGTATTTCATGGGAATCCAAATATCAGTAAGAAATTATCCAAATATATAATTTATAAATTTTCTATTTATTTTTATAAATAGCAATTTTTTTATAAATGGTGCTGTAAATGGATGTATGAGTTAGCTACTCAGAGTTTGAAAGGCTGCCATTTATTGACGTCATAGAAATTTTTTCTTTATTTTTCTAGATTATATGAGTAGTAAAATGGAATGTCATTAATTTGGGATATACATTTATATATTATTTCATGTTATAAATCTCACGTTTAGAAATTCTTGCTCATATTAGAAATATAAGTTCTGTATAATGAAGATTTCAAGGATTTTTTGCAGCCATTGACAATTTTGCATTTATCATCGTTCGAACAAAACCACCCAAATCAGCTGCCATAGAAACTGGCATGATTTGGGAATTGTTGAAAAAGATAAAAGCTGTCTAATGTTCATCTATATTGATGCTTATTAGTGATTTGTGAATATTCCACAAAATGTGTTATAATATAACAAATCATAATGTATCAAAATGAAACAAACACACACACTATAATTAGGATCGTAGATTGATATTAATAAGAGAAAATAAAGATATTCTAGAGACTTCCTCATGAAATTCTTCATTATTCGCATTCATAGGGAGTGGCACAACCTCTTTCGTAGAATATACCTCTTGTCATTGAAGCTCAATTTAACCCCACAACATATAATAATCATCAGAGAAGCCAGAACTTATCAATTTTCACAACTTCTAATCCGGGTACTCATGGAGCGTCCCTTCCCATGTAGCATCATTTATATAACATTTAATGTTATAACATTTCAACTGAACAAAAAACGAGGAGAGCAACATTGGAACTTCCACTCTAAGAAAAGGATCAAGTACTCCTCAAACACCTCCCTACAACTTTAGATGTCACTTTTCCTATGTATTATTTCTATCGTCAACTAATACAAATACCGCAACATGAATTATATTTGTATTTGTAATGGGTTTAATGGCATCTGACATGACACACTCAGTTTAAACATTGCTTGTTTAAAGTTCAAAGAAACTTAACTTCATTCGGTCCATCTTAATCTAACTCAGGTACAATTTCCTTGGAACTTAAACTAAACCAGTAGTATCCAGCTATTTCCACAACAGATTACAAAAAATATGCAAAATGTTGTAATCATATATACAGGGTTTTGCCGAATTTGATCCACAAATTCAGAAGGGTGATAGTCGACATCAAGAGGATAAAGAATCACTATACAACATGGGGTCATAAACGGTGTTTAGCAGGTGAATATCGGAAAAATATGTGCAGTCGGAGAACTATTGGAAACTGTAAAAACATTAATAAAAAAAATAACAAACGGTGTTTCAACTATGATTTTTTTAAGTGAAAGCACATTCTTAAAAGTTTCTTTTTCAGGCTGTTAACATGTCGATTTGATGATCCAGAGAGTCGTAATTATTGAAAACGAAAAAGTAGTTTAGAACCCATATTTGCAAAAATATTAAAACTTGAAGAAAAATAAAAGCTTTAAATTGTAAGGAATTTTATATTCTATAATTTGATAGAAGCGTGTAGTGTGAGAACTGGGGAGTTTTAAAGATATTCAAGATAAAATAAAATGGGAACCAGGAAACATCGCTGCATTATCAGTACCGATGTTCACAGAGAGCGTTGTCAAATTCGAAAGACAAATTCAGAGCAAGAATAATATGTATTAAGTAGATGAAAAATTACCGGAAAACATAGGGTAACATGTATCATTTTTCAATTAAAATCTCAAATAGGGTGGGTTCTCTCGCTGGATTCTCGATGCCACACAGGAAGATGCACACTTTTTTGCTAGAGGTGTATTCTCAAACGAAGCCTGCTTTGCGAGATAAGGTTTCTTCAACACTCAAAATGAAAATATTTGGTCATTCGAAAATACCTATAACACTATCTCGTTGAACATACACTGATATTAACATCTGGGCAGAGTCATCTTTGGGACCGTATATTCTGCCAGAAAGCCTCAGCGGCACAAAGTACCTTGTTTTCTTGCAGAACGTTCCTCCGAATTTACTGCAGTGAACACCGACAAATGTAAGCCAGAACATTTAGTTAATGCATGATGGAACACCAACACATTTTAGATGCATTCGTGAAATCTGACTTCTTTTCTGCAATGCTCAGTAATGAATACTTGCTCACTGCTTTTATTTTTCTCGAACGCATGAAAAGTTTACATAAGAGAAATCTTCTTCTAGATTACTTTGTTCCCAATCCTCGCATTCATAGGACCATTCTCTTCGCCAAACTCATTGTCTTTTTTTTTTTTTTTTTTTTGCGATTTTTACTGAATAAACATTATCAGCGACCCCGTGTTTTCTGGTAATTTTTCATCTAATTAATGTCTATTACCCTTGCTCTGAATTTGTCTTTCGAATTTGACAACTTCTGCGAACATCGGTATTGATGTTGCAGCGATGTTTTCTGTTTCTCATTTAAATTTTTCTTGAATATCTTTAAAACTCCCCATCTTTTACACTACAAGCTTATATCAAATTATAGGATATAAAATTCCTTAAATTTTAAAGCTATTATTTTTCTTCAAATCCTAATATTTTCGCAGATAAGAGTTCTAAACTACTTTTTAATTTTCAATTATTTACAACCCCCTGATTATCAAATCGATATGCAACCAGCCTGAAAAAAAAAAAACTTTTAAGAATGTACTTTCACTAAAAAAAATTCGTAGTCGAAACATCATTTGTCATTTTTTCATTAATTTTTTTACCATTTCCAACAATTTTCGGATTCCATATATCAATCTACTAAACGTCGTTTGGGATCCCATGTTGCTTATCGATTCTTTATCCTCTTGTTGCGTACTATCACCCCTATGAATTTGTCGGACGAATTCGATAACACCCTGTATATATATATGTATATATATTTATTGTATGTATAAATATTTTATCGAGGCTTATCTAAGATGTTTTATCGAGGCTTATCTAAGATGTTTTATCGAGGCTTATCTAATATGTTTTATCGAGGCTTATCTAAGCGTTCTAGATCTTTCTTAATTATTCCAACTGGATGTATAAACGCTGACTCCATGACTCCATCGATGTAGCGTAAGTTCTCGGTCTCGTGTTGTTGTGAGTTGTTTAATTCTAATAAATCTAATTTTTTGCTTAAACTAAAGGCGTAGTTCTTTACATCTTCGTGGCAATATTCAAAGAATCAATAAATATAACATAAATTTTATATCGATTACAGAAAAAGGCATAGTTGATTCCTTTCTGACATTAAATGGTGTATGCAAAGAAATACTGGAAATTTGAATTGCAATAACATCAGTAAACTGTCTTTACAATTCTTTGCCTACATTTCGCTGGAAATTATAATTTTGAACTACTCAACAAAAACTCAAACTATTTAGGTAAACGACTAGAAAGCTAGCTTGTGCATAAACTTTGCAAAATGTTTCTAGTATTTCATTTCTCTTCTCTGAAGACATGGATATTGAATCAGAATACTGAAGCTTACGAGAAATATGAATTATCACTGTTGGCCAAGTCCATTCATTCCTCAAACACTTTAAGTTCCCCGAATGCATCCACACATCTATTTCAATCTTACCAAAGCTAAGTAGACATAGGATTACTGAAGATTTCGATTATACGAAATTGTACTGTCTTTCTCCAGCCACTAAAGAGCCCTCGTTACATGCAGGATTAGAAGATGCATGGAATCTTCCGGATTGGAATTTATTGAGCTTAATCTCTTAAGAATATATCAACCACCTGCGGATGTTTCAAGAGAGGATTTCCAGAATTTATTTGAATAGATTGGCATCGGATGTTCTATTTAGTTCACAGTTAAGAGTACTTAAGATTTACTTAAGCTCAAACAAGAATGTTTACTTGCCATGGTCTTTATTGTCAAAGCCTAGAAATGAACAAAATATAATCCAAATTTTTAAACAATGATTTTAGAATTTATTAATTTAAATTTGAAATTTTTAAAACTTTCTAAACTTTAGAAACGAGAGTGAAAAATGCATATCAACAGCATAAAAGATGTTTCAAAGTTGGTTTTTTTTGTTTCAAAATTATCTGAAAGCAATAAATGACATTTGAAAGAGCATACCCTTAAATCAAAGTTTCAATTATTAAACCATTCGAAGCCAGCGATTCAAATGAAACAGCATCTCTTATTTATATTAAGAATATTGAAATAAGTTCTTATATATATATATTTCAAATTCCAAATTTTCTGAATTCTCATTTCTGTAATCTTTTTATCGAGTCCCAATGAGTAAATGAGCTACAAAAATTTCAATCAAAGAGGGAGAATTTTTTTCATTTTCAATAAAAACCCTACTTCCTTTCCCGCCGGATAATTTATCGCTTTGCCTTTGATGGCACCTGATATCTCCAAAGCTTAATCTAAATATGCTTAAGGAAATTCATACATGATATTCAGCTGTTTCATGATCAATGATGAAGCAGATATTAAAGAGAAACCATTACAGTAGTCGAGATTGTAGGGAACTCAGAAAATTTTGAGAGAATTGTATAAGTTTGGAACAATCAGTGAAGGGAAGAGTTCTTGAATATCGTCCTCACTATGCCTCAGGCGATCGTTTGATTGCAATTCCATTCTTATAAAGACCAACCGGTAATAACCAATATGATGGTTATGCAAGTTCAAATTTTCCGACTCATGTATATATATTCTAAACCACCTATTAGTCTCCTTTTAAAAGAAGATATTATCTTTAAAATTGAAGGTGTCCTTATATGGTTTTAGGTTATGATACCTGATCTTTAAATTAAAATTTAAATCGAAATATCCATATAAATTCGAATATTCGTTTGAAAAATAGGTTCTATGCAGAGAATCAATTGTCGTGATAACTCATGAGCAAAAGACCCTTTATTATATGACAAAACTGAAATTTAATTATAACTTGATAATTTCATGATTACACCAGTAGTAGCATCCATAAAACTTCCACGCATACTTTATTCTAAAGGCGTTTTCTTCCCTTTTCTCATATAAAACTTTGGATATCCGGCAAAGTAGTGGTCGCTTTCAGATTTTTATTTTCGAAATCTCTGAAATGAAAGTGTTGTGCATCTTAGTATAGTAAATATACATTTGGAATCTTTTTATTCAACCGATGAAATCAAAATATGGCAACTAAGTACACATTTAGTAATAAGGACAAGTGACAAATTTCATTCATTTAAATCATTACGTTTTTGAGTTATGGTGCCTACATGCACGTGAAAGTATAAAGTGACAGACAGATAACGCTGCTGTATTTATTTAAAAAATCTAAAAAAAATATCTACATTTCAGTTCCTTAACATATCCAGCAAATTTAAATCGTTGCATTTGTTGAAGTAATCGCATTTTCATGCCTGAAAATACACAGATGGACAGATGGCTAACTCCTTGGCAAATGTAGTTGAAACGTTGATAAGCATCCACACTTTAGATGCCACATCTGCGTGCCAAATTTCATCAATCTACCCTTTAAGGTTTGTAGTTATTGTATTCCTTTGTACAGACAGACATCCTTCTTAAGAATGGATTTCTTTCAGAATCCGAAAGAATTTTAAAAATTTAGTGTGGCAAATCGCATAATGAATTTTATCCGTCCAATCTTATTTTATCGTTTAAACAGAGAGACGAAAATAAAACCAAAGTGATTTTTGTTTTACACAGAGAGGTTTGAACATGAAGAATGTAAAATTTAAGATCGAAGTTTTTTTGACAAATAAAATAATTTATATTTATAAATATCGTAAACGAGAAAGTAAGAAAATATATTGTTTATATTGTAGGTATTCACATAGAGTATTTAAAAGTCATTGCTCGATTCATAGTCAGATGTTCAGATGTCTAGCTGTCTTTTTTTTTTACTGGAGAATGGTAGAAAGCGTTATTTACCTTTACTAATAGAAACTTTACTTTTCCTACAGTCATCGGTATTGTAAATGTACTGTTTTAAGGTTTCTTTTCTCTCAAATCTATTCAAATAACTGGTGTCCGGATATTTAGAGTTCTTGTTTAAGTAATGTTATTAATTAAATTGTAAACTTTGAATGTAGGAATTAGAATAGCTATAAATAAATAAAATAATAATCAATATGAAATCGAATATATAGTAATATAGAAATCTACAGATATCATTTAAAATATGATTGTATACAATTAAAATGTAATTGTAAAATATTATTGGTCAAATATATTACTAATTTTTGTGTAAAAATTAATCTTTGTTTTAGATTTCCTAATTATTTTGTATGAATGAGAAAATGGCACTATAGAAGTTAAAAATATAATTATCAATAAATCTACAACAAAACTGCAGCACGTCGGAGGAAAATATAAAACAAATCATAGAAACGCAGAAACATTGAGGGCAAAAAGAATTGATAAAAATAAAATGCGAAGATCTTTTATTGATAGAGTCGGAAATGTGACGCGAAGTTGCTCAAAACGCCTCCAAGGCTATTCAGTTAATGATGTTTTCGAGACACCAACTATTCCCCAATGACCAATGAAACTGACCATTTATTTGGCACCTCTAGATAGATTCTTTTAAGTTGTTGCTTGGAAAATTATTGAAGGACTTAACGTGGAATTGGATTTATTGTTTTGTTGTTGTGAAAGAAATTATTGAAGGACGTATGAACGCCATAACGATTATTTCGATGACACTAATTTTTTGAAAATTCAGTTGGGTCATTTCTCAATGAGTTTTTCATGAAATATATTAAAGAGAATAGCATGCTAGAAAAAATTTTATTTTAATTGATGGGAACGTATCAGCTTGTCTCCAAACACAGCTATTTCTACACTGGTGTGCAAAACTTAAGCAACAGGTATGTTTTTTGCCATAACTTCACGAGAAATCATCTGAGAGACATGAAATTCAGAAATGAGATACAGCATTTCGTTCTGAAAGAATGACGAAAGCATAGTTGCGCAAAAATGAATACAATACGATTCCCAACGCCAGTTGATTTGGAGAGAGGTCGGGACACGGTTTCATCCCAGTAACATCACGGAAAGATACCGTTTCGGTGGTCCTGGAGTTGTCGTCTGGGGAGGCATTATGATGAACGGGCGGACTGAGCTCCACGTTTTCGACAGAGGTTCTGTAACTGGAGATCGCTATTGTCAGGAGATGATCCTTCCCCATGTGCGTCTGTTCCGAGGTGCCATTGGATCAGACTTTGTTTTTATGGATGACAATGCACGGTCACACAGGATTCATGCTGTTGAGGAGCTCCTGGAAAGTGAAGATATCACTCGAATGGATTGGCCGGCGTGCTCCCCTGATTTAAATCCGATAGAACATGTGTGGGATGCTTTAGGGAGACGCCTTGCGGCACGATTACATCCTCCTGGGAACACCCGACAACTTAAACAGATGCTGATTGAGGAATGGGCACTCTTACCTCAAGAACTGTTGGACAATCTGGTGCTGAGTATGGGGAGACGGTGCGAAGCAACCATTGCAGTAAGGGGAGGGCATATCCTATTCTAAGGAACATCTGCTTGCTGTTCTTCCTCTTGGACAGACAATCATGTGTAACGATACTATGAGTTCAATAAAGCCTTTTTTGTTTGATTCCATACTGTATGCATTGTATTCATTTCTGCGCAACTATGCTTTCGTCACTCTTTCAGAACAAAATGCTGTATCTCATTTCTGAATTTCATGTCTCTCAGATGATTCCTCGTGAAGTTATGGCAAAAAACATACCTGTTGCTTTTGCACACCAGTGTATATTAATTTCCCTATTCAAGAATCAACATGAAAAGAAAAAAAAATGCAAAACATGGCGTTTTCATTAAACTATTAAATTTTGAAATTTTATCAATAAATATTTAGAAATATTTCTTTAACATTTATGCAGAATGGATATATTGAATTAAAACGAATATCGTACTTCTCACACTATGTATTAAAATCACTATTAGAATAATTTGTTTATAAAAATAATTTTTTGACTAAATTCTAGTTTAAGGCTTTAAAGGCGATCGCTTCTTCGTAAATGCATTTCCACGCTGACTGGAATCGTACCCGTCGCCTCCACCAAAGAATATCACGTAGGTTCTTTAGTGTGGAACGCAATGACACACACAAGAGGTAGAGCTAAACCAATTTATTAACTCAACTCTGAACTGAGAACATAGTGACTGACAAATCTTCTGCTTTTATACTAGCAGGGAAAGTTCCTGAATACTTTTCTGGATACTGTAAGAAAAGTCCAGAACACTTGTCTGGTAAACTAAAGAAAGACCCATAATCTTCTGGAACATGAAATAAAGGGAAACATAAAATCAAGGAGTTAAATATTTACACAGTTTGTTAATCACATTGTCTCTTCCGGGATTCGAACTCACAATCTCTTGTTTATGAGATCTGTGCTATGAACATTAGCCATTGGGAGTCGACAGCCTCTTTTCAATGCAGCAATATAAAGGAAGTCACAAACACAGAGAAGTGTTTACTTTGACGTCTATTGTGCTCGTTTAATATCTGTAGCTAGTTGAATTTTTAAACTAAATGAACTTTCAATTTAATGACTGATACTATACAGCTATTTTCCAATATATCTAAAGCTTAACTACGTTACTGTTGGCAATTTCACAGTCAATAGACATGAATTACTGAAAAAAAATGTCGTTAGATTAAAACAAGGTTAAATATTATTATTAAATATAGTTAAAATATAAAATAATTGTTATATAACGCATAAAATATAAAAATATTAAATCGTCTTTAATTGCATACTTTAACAATTTAGATCAATCTTTTGTAGGTGGAATTCCTATGCATTTGACTAACTGACATTGGAAATTAGAAAAGTAAAATTCTATGTAATTTCTAGTACAATAAATTTTAAAGTCTACCAAATTACAGCGTTTAAAATTTAAAAAATAATATATTGGTATATAAACACGCAACCAATATAAATATCGGCGAGCATTTATATATATATATTAAGATCATTCAATTCGCACCGTCACATTTGGTATTTTACTTCTTATAAAGAATTACTGTATAGATAAATCCACTTCATTGGGACAAAAATATGATTAAAGGTTATTCTCGAGAGAGAATCAAGGAAACGAAACGCCCGCAACGCCACATATGGCCAACCAATGGAACTGAACTCCTCAAAAAAGAGCTGAAATGACAAACCACCAGCGCAAGATTTCCAGCAAAAACGAAGATAAAGTAGAGAAAGGTTTGACGCAAATTGAGGTCGAAATATATTCTGATTGTTTTCCCACTAAATTCTAGAGAAAGAAGAGTGGGAATTTTTATTATGAGTGGAATTACTCATTTAGGTCGTTTAAAGAATACGAATTTCAAAACGCGATGGACAGCTATGGTGTTGGAAAGTAATTCTTAATGTACTTTGATTCTAGTTGATTTAGAGCTAGGTTTGAAATGACTCGTTTTTTTTTTGTTGTGTGATCAACTTTGTTACATTTTAAAATAATGTTGTTTTTTTTTCGTTTTTGTCTATAAGAAATTTACAAATTTGAAAGCAGTTTTCCACTCAGAAAGGTATTTGTAATGTAAAGTTTCTTTCTATTAAAAAATATATGTTAGGAATCACGCTTTTAGATCGTAGAAAGAATTCGAATTTTAAAACGCGATAATTAAATTTGATTTTGGAAGGCAACTGAATTGCACTTTTTTTCTAGTTCCTAAAGGTTACGGTTTTAGTTGAGAAGGGATCGAAATGTCTCGGTATTTTTTTTTATTGTGTGACCAATTTTGTTACATTTTGAAATGAAATTGCTTTTCATTTTATGATGGTTATTGTATTTTGAAAACCGACAGATCTGAATGTAGTATTTTCATTGGAAGAATTCTTTATAATGTAAAGGGTTTTTTTCTCATTAAATCTGATGCAAAATAGAAATTATCACTTATATATATGTGTATATATTTGTTTTTAACATAAACTTATTTCAGGAGCTACACTTTTTGGTTACAGAAAGAATTCGAATTTTAAAGTACGATGGGCAAATATGATGTTGGAAGGTAACCTGATTGTACTTTGTATCTAGTTCCTATGGATTATGGTTTCGATTGAGATGGATTTAAAATAAGTCGGTATTCTTTTATTGTGTGATTCATTTTGTTGCATTTTTTAATAAAATTGCTTTTTAGTTTATGATTGTTTTTGTCTATTGAAAACGTATAAATTTGAATGCAGTATTTCTTATGAATACAGTAATCACAATTTAAAGTTTCTTTTCATAAAATCTAATATAAATAGAAATTATCACTTATACAGGCACTTAGATTTGACCGAAAGTAAGTTTATATTCGATGTCAGATGATGAGATTGCAATTACAGGGTTCCATGCACTCCATAACAAATTAGATGAAATTGAATGCAAAGTTGTTGTTGTTTTTTTAAATTTCAACCCATGCGGTATTACAATTCTTAAGTGTTCAATTACAATTTTTACAACGTATTACAATTTTTAAGTGTTCTGTTACTTTAAATTATTGCAATGAGAATGTCGGGAAGTGATTTTGGAAGATTCAACATAAAGTCATATCATATTACTGACTCTCCGAATCACCTTGAAGGCAAACGGATAAAAGAATTGAATGACCAGACCGCCAGGATGGCCATTAGGACTCAACCCCAGGACAGGCGGGAACTGGGGTTGAGCCTTAATGGCCATCACCGGCCAAGGTACAACACTTCCCTAAGGAATTACACCTCGTCATGGATGGAAGAAGCAGACCTCCTCTTTTTCGTGCACATTTCAGAGAGGCGAGAACCAACCACCAACCACATGCGGGAAACTTCTCATTCTTATTTCGAAGGACCCTCGGACCCTCCCGGGAGGGAGCGACAGATACTATGTAAAGGGACCTTAGATAAATATTTATATTTTCTTCAAATAATTTTTAAGCGATAATATAAACATGTGAGTGAAGTCCTTAAATTCATTCCCCCATTATTTTTTTAAAATTTATTAGAATCTAATTGGTTAATTAAAAGTAACATTTAATGTACTTGTGAAAACCAATTACCTTCCTTTCCGAATAGTTCCATGAAGATAATAGTACATTGGTTCATTCTCAAACGATAAAATTTATTTGACAGATTAAATTTTTTATTGTTCTGAAAGTTTGTATCATATTCTGGTATTTGAAAGTTCATTAAAAAATCTTATCCAGGGAGATTTCCTTTTTTTTTCTTTCGAATTCCTGTGGATTATATCCGGATTCTTAGATAATCCAGTCATATCGCTATTCTAGATTTACTTTTCAATAATGAATGCCATTTCAATATTATATTATCTCAGATTAGAATTTTTTAATAATTTAATAAAAATCAGTTAAAACTAAAGAACAGAACAACACTGTTATCATAATTTACTTATCCTATTTTAAATTTAAAAAAAATAGTTGTCTGTATGAAGATAATTGAATAAGTAAGTTACAAGTTGAAAGAATTTTAGAAATGGAATGGTTGTTTGTGTTATATATAAATAGCGTATGTATATACATATTTTTTTCTAAGAAAGATGCAATTCTAAATTTTCGCTATTTTTTATTTAATAAAATATCTACAGAAGTGCATCAAAATATATATATTTTTTTCTTAATTGACTTATTAAACCACAAACAAATTTCACCTCAAAAGTCTTAATTTAGATTTTTTGTTAAAATAATGTAGATGCTATTAGTAATGAATCTTATTTCTAAAGTTCATTTGAAAGATTGATCACATGGGAAAATACACAATCCTTCACCATCAATTAAGATCTATTCCTAATCCAAAAGTGAAAATTAGATGCAAGAAGCTTTGTAAAACGCATTTTTTAACATTTTTGGAAATATTTCGTTATATTGATAACAGAGAAAATTATCTCTAAATTTATTACTCGTTTAGAATATGCTGCACATACCTGGAAAATACAACTATGTCTTTGTATTAAAATGCAGAAAGGTTTTCAAAATGCCAAAAGAAATAGAAGGCTCTAATGATAAGGTTCTTCAATCGGTTATTATAAAGAAGAATCAATTAAATTGGGATCGGAACGAGACCTGGACTTATTCTAGACACAACATCTCCGTTCTTTAATAGAAAAATGAAACTTCCAATCAAAATATTCATGTCCGTCAATGTCACAGATGAGCAACCAATAGAATTAGGGAGGAATTCTTTGCGTAAAAGAATGCCAAGATTCTCTGCAAAGCATAGCGGAAATGACAAATTTTCATCCTTGATATCATTACAAGATTTCGAATAAAAACCAAGATAATACAGAAGGGTGGGAACAAATTGAGAACGAAATAAATATTGATTGTTTGTTCACGAGATTTTAACTAAGAGGGAATGGTAATTTCCAAAAGAAAGGAAATTACACTCGTGGATTCCAGAAAATATTCGAATTCCAAAGTATAACAGACACGCAGAAAAATAATTTCGATTCCATCTCTGTTTCTGATTCCAAGGGTTTCGATTGTGATTGAAGTGATGAAATTTGGAAAAGTTCATTTTTTATTAAATGAAAAAAATTAATAAATAGAAAAAAAAGAAATCATATTTTACTAATATAATAATTTATATACATTAATGCTTTTATACTATATTAATTTATATAGTGTAAAAGAAAATATTTCACTCATGCTTACTTACTTGTGCTTTTACTCATACTTTCATACTTCTGTTTTACTAAATTTTTATTTCTTATATATGATGCGAAATTGGATATACGTTTATAATATTTTTAATTGATAATTTTAAAAAAATGAGTTCGATTTATATATAATAGATCTCATATATAAAGTAATTTAATATTCACCATGTTCCATTGCAATTTTTACTCCATTTTGATTTCTACTAACACGATTTTGAATTTGTGGATCCAGAGCTAGAACTGCTTGTGTGAGGTAAAGAAAATTTATATTTTGTGCTTATTGAGAATGCACATTTTATTTCTCTTAGAAAAGAAAAATTCTGATAATTCGTTATTTTGATTTAAAAAATATATGTGCAAGGACTCAAAGAATGGTAAAAAACTTCTTTTAAATTCTCATTACATTCTTATCGTTATTCAACTTCAATAAAAAATCTAGATTTAGTATTTTTAGCTAAAATACTGTATTTTGTAATCAATCGTACTTTTTATTTCTAAATTCCTTTTGAACGATTATTCAGATGCGGAAATCCAAGGTAGGAAAATATAATACATTATTAATTGAAAATTGAATGTTCTATGAGGCTTTAGCCATAATTTAAATTTCAAATACAGAAAATCATTCGTTTGATTAACAATAAGGATAATTCAGAAAATTTCGTTCAGGGTGAATTCTTCTTCTACAACAACAATTCCATACAAGAAGAGATGCCAATACATGTTCCAAAAAATAAAAATATACCATTATTTTGAAATATTTAAAGGTCTTCCTTAGAAAATAAGGTTCCTAAATATGAACAGGAGAAAGCTGTTCAACAAAATAGCTTCATATTTTATATGGTATTCAAAAATATTATAGCCATATATTTATAAATAATTGATCATTTAAACAAGAGAGCAGGGTTAGCGTTATTGAAAAGGTACTTCGAAAATTGAATTATAGGCATTATTTTGTCAAATGATTTTAAAATTAAATTTAAAAAAATAGTTGCTATATTCTCTTGTGCGTTACTAAAAGTTTTTACTTATTTTTTGTCAAATAAAATTTTTCAATGGAAATCAGTTATTCAGTATTAATTATAAATGTCTTAATGCACGGTTTTTTTAAATGCATCATTGTTATATATAAAAAGAAAATCGAAAATCATAATTTTCACTAAGGTGTAATAACTGTATAAACTGGTTGACAACCGTAAAGCGAAGTCTAAAAGCACCGTAAAAATGAAATATGAGGTGAAATTGTTAGATACCCCAACAGAAATCGAATCAAGTATAAAAAGTTAAAAATCAATCCAAAATTAAATTGGAAGGAAAATAAAAACTCAAATGAAATTACTTTAATAAAATTAGTAAAAAAAAAAATTTAGTTTGCATTGCATTTTTATAATATTTTATTATTGTGTTTCCCGTTTTTGTACAGCGAAGTGAGGAAGTTGAGTTGGAGGGCAAACAACTTCAAAGATTTTTTCCAAGTTTTCAGACAATATTTATTAGTTAAACACTTTGAGATGACTTTGACGATTTTATTTTGCTGAAAGTGTCAAATTTTCGATATATAAAGGGTTTCATTGTTTTATAATAAGTTTGTTATAATAAGTTTTATAATAAGTCAATTTATCTTACATTTTCAACTCAGTTTTATCAGCCTTTCATCTCTTACATAGGTAATATAATATATATAATCTTTTATATCTTTCTCATTAGTAATTTTAATGGTATTCGTCTTGAAAGAACTGAAAAGAATAAAGAAAATGATTTAGTGAAGTTCAGCTTCTTTTAAATTATCTTAATCGCATTTTGTACTGAATTCTGAACAATTATTTTTTCTGTTAGACTAAAATAAAATTTAAAAAAGAACGTGTGGATATTAATTTCTTTAAAATTATAGGGTTTAATTTTAAAATATCATAGCTCAATATTGAATTATTTATTGATTCCGTATTTTTGTATAAAGGCTCAAATTATTTTTAAAATGAATATCATACCGTTCAAACGTATATTAAAATCAATATTATATTATTTATGTAAAAATAATTCCTTTTTAATTAATAACAAAATATATCTTCAATTATGATATTAGATTGCACTATTTAATACTGTCACTTAGAATTATAGTATAAAACTCAATGACACACACAAGAGGTAGAGCTAAACCAATTTATTAACAGAACTCAGAACACAGTAACTGACAAATCTTCTGCTTTTATTCAAGTAGAGAAAGTTCCATAATACTCTTCTGGAGACAGTAAGAAAAGTCCAGAACACTTATCTGGTAAACTAAAGAAATATCCAGTATCTTCTGGAACATAAAATAAAGGAATTAAGTACTTACATATACTATTAATCGCATTGTCTCTCGCGGGATTCGAACCCAGGTCTCGTGATCATGAGATCACTGCCATGACCATTCGGCCATTGAGATTCGACTGTCTTTCTTCAATGCGGCAATACGATATCCCATCATGTTAATTACGTAATTAAAAATAGTTAAATATATCCATGAAAGTGCCTAATTAATTGAACCTCTTAGCTGATTATTGCCGTTTCCCTGTGTATCCAATGCATACCTTGTATTCTTCCGTATTAAGAATTATAAATTTTAAGGAGTATAGCTTTATAAAGCAAAACTTAATTAAAATGTAAACACTTTAATATCTGAAATGGGTGAATATAGATACATATTTTAACCGTTTGTTAATATTTTTATGCTCTATAGCTGACAAATCGTTTCTCAATACAATCTAACATGATTTCTGAATAGTAGATATTTATTTTCAGAAATCCTGCATAAAGCTATTTCAGATTTTAAAACATTTTATCAAAATGAAAAAATTATTCTACAACAAAACCATTTTAAACAACTGCTTAAAAATTTCTTTAAAAAATCCATTCAGTTCCAAAGAAATCAATTGGGTTATTCCTTCATATAACAGGTTACTATATATATGTATCAACTTTATTACCATCGAAACACGACCTAGAGCAATTCTAGAGACAGCATCACTGCTATCTAAGGGAAAACGAAACTTCCAATCAAAAAATCCATCTCCCTCAACGTCACGGATGAGCAACCAATGGAATTGAGGAGGAATTCTTTCCACAAATGGGTGTCAAGAAATATGGTTCTCCGCCAAGCAGAGCGGAAATGACAAATTTACAACCTTGACAGCAGAACAAGATTTCGAACAAAAACCCAAGATAAAATAGAAGAAGGGTTGGCACAAATTGAGGTCGAAATAAATACTGATTGCTTGCCCACAGATTCCGGTTAAAGGAAGAGTGAGAATTTCCATAAGAAATAGAATTACACTTTTATGTCCCGGAAAGTATTCGAATTGTAGAACGCGATGGATAAATCTGATGTTCCCCAGGAAAGTAATTCAATTTGTTCTCTGATTCTCCCGACTACTGCATTTGATTACTGTTAGAGTGATAGATTTGGCATGGCTTTGTGATCTTTTATTGTGTGTCTAACTCTTTTACGTTTTTAAGAGGTACTATTTCTTAATTTAGTTTAACTTTTCTCAGTCGACACGGTACAAAACGTAATGAAATATTTCTCTCCGGAAAGTTATTTATTATTTAAGTGTTTTAATTTAATACTAGCCGCCTTTGATGACCAAATTGAATTGACCCTAGATTATTGAATTTTGTATGCTGTTGATTATTAATGTGGGATGTATTTATTTAAAAAAACACATTTCACCTTGTAATTTGATTTGACTAAAACACATGAATTCAATTAAAGTAGTTTACTGCAAATTACAAAGTGTATATATTACGAAATAAAATCGGAAATGAAAATCCTAATACTGATTTAATGATTGGAAAAAGTACGAACTTGACTATTTTCCTGTAAAATTTAAATTCCATCAAAACATTTAAAAACATTGTTTCAGATAATGAATTAAATTGATTTAAAAATGTTATTAAAGTTAAGGGAAAAATGAACGAAAATGAAATTTATATCAGTGAAAAAGTAATTTTTTTAGTCTTAATCTAATAAAAAAATATTTTTATATGATAATTATTTTACAAGATATCAGTATCAATTTTTGTTGGCAAGTCATAACGATTTTCATCTAATTATTAACAAGAGATATTTACATATTTTCTTAGAAATTACAGCCAAAAAATATATAAATCTATTATAATAGTTTCCATTTTAGGTACGTAAATATGTTTGGTAAAAAAATTATAAAAAAAGTTATAAAATGTTAATATTTTTAAATAAAGTAGATCCATAAAGCATTAGGAAAAATATATATTAGCTAAAATTCCAAATTATTTTGAAATTAGGGACAGATATAGTTATTTATTATTATCTAATTTTTGATCAAAATGAAGCACTGTATAAAAAAATCTTCTAATTTAAATGTTTATCAAAGGATGCAAAGATTTAAAGGATCAAAGTATTATGTTCACAGTCTTGTTGATGATTTATGACATGAATTAATTATATCATTATATTAAGAAAAAAAACTATCTATATGTAAAACCATTTCTATACAATCTTGAAATGTTTTATACAATAATAACAATTTTATACAATATACAATAAATACAATCCTGAAACGTTTGATTAATAAATAATGCAAAATAATTTTTTTCGCCTTGTGATGTATGAAAATAACTATAAAATCCTTTTAATTGTGCAGATAATTTATTCTGTATTTCAGGAACTTCTGAACATATTGAAATATTTTTATGCCAAAGTTGAGAAAACTAACTTTTTATTAAGTATTCCGTAAATTTATTTATTAAATATTCCGTAAATTTTACTTTAGCAGTATTCTGTAAAATTATTTTACCAAAATATAGAAAAATATAAAAGCATTGATTTAAATACATAAAATATCCTTAAACACGAACTGGGCAATTTTATAACCAATATAATTTTACAAAGATTTTTTTAACGAATTTCAAAATTCTTTTAACAAAAGTTCTCAGAAATTAATAATATTTAATTAAAAAAAACTGTGATGTTTTTGCCAAATATCGAATTTTTAACAGTTATTTTAAAAGACATTGGGAAATTCCGTTTCCTTTGGAATTATTTCGAGAAACTATAATAATCTCTGATGATATCTACGGAACATTTTTCGAACTTCAATTGAGAAACGCATAGGAAAAATGATCATAATTGCAATATTTTTATTTGTATATAATAGTGTCTTTTGTCAGCAAAAGACATCCTTTGCTATTAAAGAAAGCAAAGCTCATCTATTACAAACGAAAGCAACAAAGAAAGTCTAGAAATAAGATGCCGCTTATACAAGGCCATCACGATTTATGAATTTCTTTGACAAATGATGTGAAAGAAAAAAGTGAAGAAGAGAAATGATTTGAATCATTCTGGCAGATGAATCATGAGAAGTTCCAAAAGAGAAATAATGGGTTCATTTCTAAAATGAGAAAGGAAGTCAAAGAAATCTGTGGCATGAAAAAAATGGCAAAAAAATATCGAAAATACAGGAATTTTCTTAGATTTAAAGGGACGATTTATGGATATGTGGAAACTCGGTGGGAGGGGGGGGGAGATTCGGGTCTCAAATTTTTAAAGTTTTAACAGAAAGAGTTGAATAATTGTCGTTTAAAATATTTGAATAAAGAAATACGTGATGCGTCAGAAATTGAAGAAAAAATCTTCAATATCTGGCAATGGAATGTGATATCATTTTTGATATGAAATTGAAGTGAGAAAATAAATATACATAAAAAGGTTTTGAAAAAAATTGGTATTTATTACATTTTGTTTTGAATGTTCCGGACGTACAAGGTAAGAAATGTAATATGTTTTGAAAATGGGCAGAAAACCTAAGAAAAAAAATGTCTTACCTTATATGCTGAATAGAGCCAGAATTCTCTAGAATGACAAATAAATGATGGGGTAAAGCATTTAACACACTTATTAAACACCATACGGACGTAAACACATCGAATAACACCAATTACATCAAAGTTAAAAAATCATCACAAGTTTGTGAAGTGTAACTGAAAAAAAAATCTAATCTAGTCCCGTATTTCAAAACATTTTCAATTCTCGACAACTAATTGTTTCAAAAATTTATAATAAAAAATATTTTTTTATGATTACTTTTATCATTAAACGTTTTTGCTTAACTTCGTACATTTCAAGTTTATATGATTGGAATTTTGTAGTTAATTTTTTCCTCACTTCAACATGAGATAAAGTTCTGAAATTTTCTATAATTATCCATCGACCAATAGAATACTTTAATAATTTAGAGAGCTAAATTATCCACAAATTTAGTTTTTATTAAAAAACTGATTTAACAAAACTGGCGCTTTTATATAATATTACAAATGATATGTATGCTGGATTTCATACTGATATTTTTGATAGTATTTTTAGTAACAATCTTTGAAAAATTATCTTTTTCGGGAGGGGAGAAACTAAATTTCGAGAAAAATGAGCTTAAATTATTTGTTTTTAAATTTAATGAGATGAAAAATAAGCATTATACACCCAAAATTATTTGATTAATAGGTTATTCCTTTCATCTCTTTAACGATTTTTTTAAAAATTATCTTTATCTATTTTTCAACTCTAATGAGTATGTATTGTTAACTGCTGTACACTTTTAAAGGATATCCCAAAATAAACACAGGATTTCAATTTGCCACAATTCATGCAGTAAAATATTGACAACCTTATTAAATAAACCATTTGATAGCTGATAGTTTAGGGTAAAAAAATGGTACGATAGAATAACATGTTATCGCAAGATTTGAATTAAATAAAAAAAACACAGTTTTTTTTCTTTAAATTGCTACATTTTTATTGAATTGTAAAGTATACAGGATAAAGATATGTATGGAATAACACATAGAACAAATGGCCTCCACGACTTTGCTGGCACGTACACAGTCTTTTGTCTAAATTTTCCGTGACCATTTTGCATAAATGTGGCTGAATTCCGTTGATTCAGCATGAAATTTACTCATTCAATGCACGCGTGCTTAAGGAGGAAAGCGTGTTGGCATAGAACTTTAACTTCATATGACTCCATTAAAAGAAATCCAATGGTGTTAAATCACACTATTTAGGGGGCCAATTCTCAAATTTTTGAACTGTGGTCACCAGACTTTCATTACTTTCGAAACATTGTACAGCAATTAAAACACTTTGTTGTATCGTTTAACATTCAATTTTTTAAAACCCTAAATAATAAGCTGTCAAATGTTTTTTTAATAGGATTACCAGCACTTTATTGCAAGACTGGTGACAAATTCAAAACTTACGTTAATTTTATAATCACCTTTATAAGCAGATTTCAATATATCGTTAATTTTTTTATCTTTAAAATGATTGATAACTAATCTGAAAATGGTATTATTGATTAATTTTTGGTCAGAAGAACAATTTAAATGCTTTCCATGCGTTTAATTACAACATTTGAAGGAAATTAGTGTACTTTAGCTATCCAAAATTATTTTATTTGGCAACAATGTCATTAAAAACAAAGAATTCATTATGAAATTATTCCAAAGTAATGCGTAGAATATAGCAAAAAATATAAAATAAGAAAAAAAATTAATAACCAGAATAAAAGTCATGAAATAAAGGTCATTTATAGTACTATTTGTAATTCCA
>JAPMOR010054976.1:0-40560 GCA_026543865.1 Argiope aurantia | reverse complement strand
ATCTCATTTCTGAATTTCATGTCTCTCAGATGATTTCTCGTGAAGTTATAGCAAAAAACATACCTTTTGCTTACGTTTGGCACACCAGTGTATATATATATATATATATATATATATATATCCGTTAAGTTCTTATTTTTGAGTCTTAAATAAGGTAAAAATTTAAATTTGCGTTCTAGTTTAAATATTGGCCTTCTATTAAACCAAGAATAGTTTAATTGTCAAGATAGTCAATATTCCACGCGTGAGAGTTAGTCACCAAAGACAGTTAATTGTTCATATTTTCAAAATTAATGTTTCCCAATCTTATTGTTTTCCATATGAGATCTTAAAAAAAACTTAAAATCATACCAATTTATTTATACCAAATCATATTTGAATATTATTATCATGTTTATAAATTGCGCAGAGCAATTAATGAAAAAAATGCTATAATTTCAAAAAAAAAAACTTTATGCAATGATAAATTAAATGTTATATTTTAAAAGTTTTTCACCATGTACTAAAAGTTAAAGTATCTATAAGGTATGCACCAATGACTAAATTGAGAGCATAAAAATTTTTAACCGAACTTTTGCAGTATAAAAAGCATAGTTGCCACTGTTTTCTTCAAAATTTCCCCTTGTGTGTGAAATGGTAACACTTCAATAATAAGTAATAGGAAACGTCAGACACAAGTACATGAGGAAGTTTCTGAAACAATTATTCATTTTCTTCTCAAAACGTTAGCTTATTACACATAAATTTGTGTGATTCTTCCCCATAATATCATCATTATGCATATAACTAAGTTTATCTATGTAAAAAGCATTTCTTTTTTATAAAATATATTAGAAACTATCATAATCGTTAAAAAAATTCGACCTAAAGTTTTGACGACTTACTATGTTTCAGACCTCCCAGAATCCCAGAATTTTTGAATAACGTTTGTTTATTTATAAAAGAATTATATCTTAAAAATTCTTTAAACTAAATGAATGAAATGCGGGATATTATCCTAATGCCAAATTCCTAGATTTCTATCAGAATTGTGACGAAATCCGTTGAAAAGAAGTCTATGTATTTGGATATATATATGAACACGATAATTCAAAAACGCAAGAGCTACATGTATGAAATTTGGTACACAAATTTATCAGCAGAAATGCAGATATGTAATGAATGTTACACCAGGTGAGTGCTACGAGTACCGAATATGCATTTTGAACTCTATTTTTAATCGCTTGACACCAAAACTTGACAACAAACTTCAGTTTTAATAACATTATATACCATATTCTATGTACATAAAATGCTAACGCACGTGCCACAGAAATCGCTCTTTTTAGTTATTGCTAAATGGCTACAAGGATATACTAAGTTTCTATACTAAGTTTCAGATTATTTTATTGAATGTTTTTACTACTGCAGTAGATTAAACGTTTCATTAAATAATGGATCAACAGAATGTTACTAGAAATTCTTTGAAGGGGACTAGAACTCCGTTAAGTTAGAGGAAACAAGATGTAAAGGAAATCAAGAAATAAGCATCAAATTAAAAAGCGCTAAAATAGGCTTAACCGTCACCAAATGGAAATTCACTATGACTTCACTATACCACATTAATAGCTTAAAAAGTCAATAATCTGGGAGAACAGGTTGGTCGCCAAACGCGGCTAGTTTCATTTATTTGTGTTTTTGAGTCCTCTCATTTATTCGCATGCAAATGTATAGACCGACAAGTGGTCGACATGTTGACTTATTTTATTCGGAATTTAACAAATGTCTACATTTTAGATGTAAAAGTTGTGTATTAAATTTTATTTATCTAAGTCACTGCATTTTTTTTAAATTATTGCGCTTACAAGCATGCGAAAGTAAAGACAGTCAATCTTTTGATGGGTTTAATACGAAATTTGGTAAAAATTTACACTTTAAGATGTTAAAATTATGCACTAAATTACATCTTTCAATGTCTTTGCGTTTTTGAATTATTGCATTTACTTGCTTATGAAAATAAAGCGATATGCAATCAACTCTAGAATAGAATTAACAATTCAATGAATTTATTTCAAAATGTGATGGATATCTACATTTTAAATGTAAAATCAATGCAGCAAATGTTATTCATTTAGTTTTCTTTAAAAATTTTGTAAATATGGTGTACATTTTTATTTTGAATTCCTGTGAATGGATTTCATTCAAAATCTTTCAGTTTTCTAGAAATTTGGTGTTAAGACCGAATACTAAAATTCAATGCGTCTCTAGATTAAAGCATTTTTTTAGATGTCGTGTTCACAGACGGACCTACATAATCCCATTAATGTGTTTTCGGACTCAAAGAGATCTAAATCGTGGAAAATCTCCGAAATCTCGAGATTAAATTTATGCGATTACGATTTTTTTTTTTTTTTTTTTTTTGGTATAGGAAAGGAAAAATTTAACGGAACTGCATAAAACTTTTCACCCAAATGATTGAAATAGAGGCAGGTGTCCAAAATTCTTATTCGATTTCCTTGATTTTATTATGGAATACGAATTTTAATATATATTATCATCACAGACAGAAATGTTGTGGGAGGTGAGTAATGCTATGCCTGGACTGTTTCATAATTTGCGATGGTTTTGAGCCTTTCTTTCAGTCTCTATCGATGACAGGAAACTCCCATTGATTTTTTGTGACATACCGAAGAAAAACTTCTACCGTAAAATTTTTATTTATCAATACCACTGCATTTATTTCCAAAAACATTTCTTTCATGATTATCGTTTTCGTTGAATTCAGAAACTGTTCTATTCCTGCCTAAAATTTAAAATTCTTAATTCCTTCCATTCCACTGTCTTAAACTAGATAACAAAAATAGAATAAAAATAAAACGGTACTCAAGCGTGACAAACCTTTAAATTCTCTCGAAATTTCAAATACATCTTGCCGCCAAAGTAAAAATAAACCCGTTCGTAAAATGTCGAAATTACTAGTCCAAAGCGAGAAATTTTGCCATCTGCTGGAGCCGTGTGGGCGTTACGAAACGAGGATTTCAAAACCAGGTGCATACGTTTCCTAGAATCAGGACGTTGCCATTCTTTCACCACTTTCAACGATATGCATGAATGAATCATTAAAAGAGCAATAAAATGTGCTAATTGTATTTTACTTGCGGTTTTTTTTTATCGAATTTCCATGTTTGGTTTTATATTTTATTTGTTTATTTTTAGATTACCAATCATTTTGAATATTTGAATGGTAAATTAATGGATACGTTAAAGTGCACGTTTCATTTATATTATACTAGCTACTTTTGGTAAAAGTAACAGATTTAAATATTTTACATGCTTAGCCAATGCACATTAAGAAGTTCCTCTTTTAGTACATTGATGAATTTAGTTTCATAGTTTAACACATTTTTAATATATTAATGATTTCTTTTAAATTAATCACTTTTACTTTATTTCTGAAAATGCGTTTGTTTTTATTTATCTACTAGATGATATTACGAACTTTTCTTGGAATTAAAATCCTTTCATGTACTATTCATTTCAGTTTCCCGAGACGATCACTTTTCCGACGATTATAACTCACTAACGTATGGGGCGCGGAAGGATGAGCGCATTTCCGGAATTTTTCACCATTCTTTTACCTTGATTTCTGTATTGTCAGTATCCTGTCGTTCCTGATTGTATTATTTTATTTTAATGCAGTCCACGAGTAATTCGAATTTACTTTAGTGTTAAATGTAAACATCTCCACTTTTCATTTTTCCTTTCATCCTTATTTTGAGGAATTAAACCATATTATTTTGACGAATTAAACCCATCCTAACGCATGCGCAAAAGCGCGGAAAGTTTTAGAATCCGTTGGCAAACAATATAATATTTTTAAAGTAGGATCTACTTAAGTATAAAGTATTTTAATGCACAAATCGTTTTCGAGACATACATATTGAAAGAAAAGAGAATTTAAAAAATAGTGATAGAATAATTCAAAGTCTTAACGCTGCCCAGAAAGGATGTACTTATAATTTTTTTTATTTCAAAATCATTTGTTTTAAATTTACTAAAAATTTAATAGCAAAAGAAAAAAATAAAATTTGCATCGTTGGAAAGATAAATCTTTTAAGTTTAAGGTGGTGTAAATTTTCTGGAATAATATTATATTAAATCTCAATGGGGACAAAAGGGAAAATAGTTAATTTCTCAGAGCTCGAAGCTGCTTCTGTCATATAACATCTGTTGATTTTGCTTTAGCTTTCTTCGCCTCTGTTTAAGCGTTGCCTCTTTACTTTTCTTTGTCTTTGTTGATTTATACCTGCTTTTATTCATTTACTGAATCGCTTCTTTGAAAAAAATAAAAACCTGGGGAAAAGATAAGAATTTAAATAAAACAGAAATTTTAACGAATGATGGTAAAGTAGCTCAAAACTGACATTAATTTTAATCTTTAAAATTAATAACAAATTACTAATAATTGAAAACAAGCACAGTGGTCTCCCCAAATCTTTCTCGCATACTCTCTAATGAAAATGCTATCCCAGAGAACGCCTTCCATGGCATTGGTGTCCAACAGTTACGAAATATTAATTTTTGGCATAAATTAACATTTTTACTGAATCTGTCGTGTGATCCTTGACGACTGTTACTAATTCCTGGCATGCGATTAATCGAATTTGTTTTAGACGCGCTTTTCCCAACTGATTGAAACCGAAATTTGATATAAAATTACACTTGTGATCACAAAATCCCAAAACCAAATTTCATATATTTAAATCATTGTGTTTTCGAATTAGCGTGCTTACATGTTTCTGAAAATGCACGCTGGCAGACGGTCAACTCCTTGTTGTATTTGGTACAAAATTCGACACTATAGATGTTAAATCTGAGTACCGAATGGTATCTATCTAGCTCTCTTCATTTTGTAATTATCGTATTAGCTTATATTAGAATTGTTGTTTAGACAGACTTTCTCTGGATGGATTTTGCTTAAAATTTGATAGAAATTTACAGATTTGGTGTAAAGGCCGTGTATCAAATTTCAGTTAGAGTTATCTTTTTTATAGACAGACAGATCTGGTTCAAGCAGTCTGCACCAAAAAACAACAACAACAATGATGTAGCATTTGTTTGCCTATTTATTCATATGTATGTGAACATGATATCTCATAAACTTAACGAATTAGATAAATAAAATTCATTATGCCGTTTCGTGATCAAAATTGTAGATCTGTATTAAAGTAGAAAAGGAAGCGATCACTGTTAAAGTAGAGTAGACATCGCTAAGGCTGGCTTACATTTATATAATTGGAAGTTAGCTCTCTACGGTATTATTGTCTTCTTTAAAAAGTAATTAATCTTTATAAATTCTTTTTTGGCAACGTTATTTCTCTTCTGACGTCATTATGCTTACTTGCAGATGTAATCTCGGCACAAAAAGAAATTGTTCGTTGTGAACAATTCCTTTTCTTTCTCCGGTGAATGTTGTGTGAATGTGTAGAATTCTTTTTCCTGTGAATGTTGAATTTTATGCATTTAAACCTGTGAATATTTGTAAATAATAACTGCCGCATCAGAAATTTTATGTGTATACCTAAATTCTGAATGAGTTTTAATTAAAACTACTTCATTAGTACATGAAATGCAGGGAATTATTTACTGGCGTCCGCATGCAATTTATCGGAAAGCTAAGTTAGTCAGTGACTGATTTGATACGCTTTAAATCTCACAATTCACGGTTGTTGTTTGAAATATTCAATATCTATATATAGATATTGAAATATAGCTGTAAGCTATGTATAAATATTTTGTTAGCTATACTTCTAATAAATATATAGCTATTAACAATACAGCTAAACTCAATTTTGCTGAAAATATTATATATTGAGTAAAGACACATACATGGAAATCTATTTGAAGAAGGGAATGCCATCTTTTTCTTTCAATGTACAAATACGAAATGATAAACCTGTTTAAAATTGAGAAAAAGATAGGCATACGTAGTTATACTAATTATATCCTAAATGGAATCAATATAAACATTTAAAATAATAAATTCTGTTGAATAGTAGGATTTTTTAAAAGAATGTCTCAAGTGGCCCTAGATACGAAATCTCACTAGTAAACTGCTGTACCTAGAATCTCTCCTTGAAAGTCAGGTTGTACTCGGTAGTAAATATAAAACATATGCATATGAATTTTTTAAAAGTAAAATATCAGACAATACATTTATTCATCAATAAAAACTATTTAAATTGAAACATGCCAAATTATTAAACATTATAAATTATTATTATTATTATGAACATTATACATTATTTAACATTATGATTAGAAAAACTGATTCCAAAAGTCAACCGCAGTCACTATGAAGCATCAATAGATTCCCCGAGCCATTTGAACATAATATTATAATTCTATGTTTCATATTATAATTCTGTTTGCATCGTACAGAAACGTTTTTGATTCGCAATGTTTGACACTATATTATTTTTTCGACATAAAAATGTACAGTTTTTCTGTCTTGCAATCATGTTACATAAAATTCCTGTTTCTTAATAATATCAGCTGAAATGGCTCCTGTAGAACTTGCCTCATCAGGAGAATCAGAAGAATCTCCAAAGTTTGATAATTCTTCGGATGCCTCAGAGTGAAACTCGAGATTTTATTTTCAGGAGTTCTTCTTTTGTCCATTCTAAATGTTTGTTTTTCTTCTATTTCTTTATTTCTGGAATATCTAACAAGATTCTACATCTCTCTGGTTTTCGAACGCCTCGTCAACAAGGCAGCGAAAAGACACTGACACATTCTCTACGTGTTTAAAGAGTACCTCCCAAACTGTGCATTAAGTTAGAATATATGCAATTAAATTCTGCATTTTTGGGATTTGCCATACAACAAAAATCAATGCCTTTTATAGAAAAATTCACATAAAGAAAGAATTTATTTAATATTTCAGTTAGTACTTACTGTCACGATTAAAATTATCTATCAGAATTCAAAGAAAATTATTTGAATTACCCTTGTGAAACAATTAAAGAAATGAGTTCCAGAATTTTAATTAAGGTCTAAAAATGTTTTTCACTTATAATTTGCCACAGCTTTCTCCTGTAAAATTTCAAATTGGCTGTCAAAGTAGCAGTTAGTGTTGCCTCTTATACAACACAGTAATAAAACTTTGCATTAAATATTATTCATTTAAAAAGCGTAGGCCCTAGGTACGTACATTGGTATCCCTGATTTATTCTTTCGAATTTGTGAATTTACTTGAAGAGTTTACTTCCTTCGTTTCAAAATAAATGTTTTGTCCTTATGTTCATTTTTCCATTGTTAAAAATTGATTTTCAAGACTCACATAGAAGATAAGTTGATTAAATTACCTATAGGACTACTATTCCTTGAGCATCTGAAATCCAACAAGCTTTTAGACAATACAAGTTGCATCATGTAAATAGTCCTCTAACAAGTCTCGAATTTCTTTTTGGTGTAATGATAAGCTACTTTCAGTAAATTGATTCTTTATGGAAATTTTCCTTTGGAATCTCTAGGAAATATTTAAAAAATGTTATCTATGCTAAACAATAAATTGTGGGTATCCATGCACTTGTAGCGTTACTATAAAATCCCCTAAACCTTATTTACCCTAATTTCTCTTTTCAAGGGCTCTGCCTTGATAAAATGGGAAAACCCTGGTACTGTAAGAATAAGAGTCTCTCCTACTCTTACTCTTACTGTAAGAGTAAGAGTAAGAATAAGAGTAAAAGTCTTCAAAATACCTCTTAACTTTTGCCATGGGTCCATATAAAAATAAGTGAGTTGCTTGAATTTTATCATCTGTCTGGACATTGTTTGTTAACTATTTTTAATTCCCCGTACACATAGTGTAGAGAAAGGATAGTAATTGTCAAAAAATTCGAACTCGAGATTTTGAAGAATCTCCACATTTTAGATCACACATTTTTGTAAAATGCCCGTCTGTCTGTGACAAAGATAACGGAAAAACGATTTGAGCAAGATGGTTGAAATTAGGTATACTGCCTGTATACCAAATTTGAATATTTCAGTCAAATTTTGATTAAAATCTGTTTAGAGCAAGTCCGGCTGTTCGAAAATACGTTTACACGATAATTACAAAATGAAGGTAGCTAAGTAGCTAAATTTTAATACACAGATTTAACATTTTTAGTGTAGACACCTGTCAAATCTTGAGCCATATCCAATAACGGGTTTGACTATCTGTCGTTCTGTTCTTCCAGAAATATGTAAAGGAGATAATTCAAAAACAAAATGACTTAAATATATCAAATTTTGTATAGAACGTATCTAAAACATAAATTCGACTTTTGGATCTTATTAAAGTATAATAGGAATTAATCGCCAAGGATGACACGATACATTAAGTAAAAATACTGAATTCATGCCAAAGGTTAATATTTCGTAACTATTGTCCGCCAATGCCAAGTAAAACGTTCTCTGGCATGATAAGTTTATTACAGTGCGTGCGAGAAAGTTGTGGGAAGACCACAACTACTGGTTTGAACCATCTTTCGCTGCGAATCAATATATTCAATTCTTAATCAATTTTTTTTGTAATAGTTTAAATCATAATATTTGCAATCTCATTCCCTCTGATATCTGTATGCGCTTTATCGCATATAAATTTAAACATATTCATCAAAAAGATATATATCTATACTTATAATAAAGCTCCATGTGTGTGTGTGTGTTGGCGCTCTACAGTCCAGGTCGTTTGACCTACAGCTACCAAATTTTGTACTTGTATACCTTGGAGGTCGGGAATGTGCACATGGGGTCCCTTTTTTTGAATTTTTAATTAGAATTTTAATTATTAATTAAAAACTAACTTTCCCGCCAAAAAAATCTTCATTCCCCACCGCCAAAGGAGTAAGGCTTCAGTTTTTTTTCACACACTAATGCGGCTTAGGCTTAATATTTTAGGACCGATTATTTCAAACGATTCTCTTTATTTTCTTAACGTTTGAGGCATTTAAAATTAAATATAGTTAATTAATAGATCTTTCAGATTCATTCTAAAGTACTTTTGAATTAAAATAGAACAGAATAAAGGAAATTAACAATTTCTAATCCACATGGCGTTACCCCAACTGGCGTAGAAAAATTCACGCATTTGTGTTACATAACTGGCGTTGAAAATTCACGCATGCGCATTGTATTCTGATTGTTGACAACAATTTTCAACGGATGTGGACACGATTTAAATTATTTTTAGGCTAGTTGTATGCTTTTGTAATTAAATTGTATTTATGTTTGTTATATATTTTTTGTGTATGCTAATTGTTTTAAGTACATCATTTTTTAAGCCCTTTTTTTTAACCTGCTTTCGACCGATTATTTTAAAAGATTCTGCCCATTTTCTTAGTGTTTGATGCATTTAAAATTAAACATTGTTAATTAATCGATCTGCTCATGATGAATCTGAGAAAATTTTGTTGACAAATTTTTGCGATATTACATAAATTAGGAAAGATATTCTTTAGTGTCCATAAGGTTTATATGCTCAGTGACTCTGTTTTCAGTAATCATAATATTAAAAAAAAAAACTTTATTTCAGTAAAAAATATTATTATATTAATTACAGATTAATCATTTCCACTTTAATTTAAAGCATAAATTCTACGGTAAATAGCAGAAAATTAGAGAGATACTTATTACGTTATGACTGAAGGCCTACATAATAGTATGACTGAATTATATAACTATCAAAATATGAAGCTTAAAAATATTTTGAATAAAAAGCTATTCAGGGACCAAATTACATAAAATATTTAATTGAAAATTTTAACGAGCATTAAAATTGGCGAACCGGCTGGTCGCCAAAGGCGGCTAGTATATATATATATAATAACTGACTAAGTATGACTCTGCGTTATGGTAAAATCTGCCACTCTCTACTGATTACTTGACGTTCATAGTAAAAATATCCAGAAAGAATGGTCTTCCAAAAATTATCTCACACACTCTCTAATAAAGGTATTATCCATTATCCTTCTCCCCACATAAAACTGTAAACCTTGGATAAGGCAGTGAACACATAGAATTGTCAGATTTTTATTTTCACACATAGGAATTGTGTTCTTCATAATATAATGAAAAAAAAACTGAATGTGCATTTTATGGAGCGACTAAAATCAAGAACTGACACAGAACTACAATTTTAGCAACAGATCATTTATTCAAACATTTACCTAAGGCATTGCGTTTTTGAATGACCATGTTCGCAGGCATATTAATATACAGATCGACAGAGGGGCAGTCTTGTTTCCTTGCACTAGGACAACCAGGCAGATTTTATGTAAATGTTAATTTCATTTCGAAATTTGATAAAAACCTGCAAATATGGTGTAAAACCAATAAAAAATTTCATTTGTCTGGCTCAAAGACAGGCCAACAGACATAATTTTAAAACTTTTTTTTTTTAGTGGAGAGGGGAGTTATGGTGGTTTAAAATGTGAATATTCATAAAACTTTCGAAATGAGTTTAATAATATGAAATAAATATTTACCAGCAGCCGTCAGCGACCAGCTGCTGCCGCACCGTATTAATAACATTAATTTAGTCATGCTAACTTTGATTAACTACATTTCATCACACTAAACGGAACAATTATCTCAAATTATACTTGCACATTAAACATGAAGTATCTGATAGGTTAACTATGCAACAGAATAGCGAAATCAGTCTAGTTATTAAAAGTAAAGTTGTGTCAAAGTTTTTTTTTTTTTTTTTTGCGATATTTCTCAAAAATGGATGGCGGAGTGGAAACAAGCGACTATTGATGACGTATCTAGACGTCATGATCTGTCAAATGAAATAAAAATAGTCATGAAAAAAGTAACTCTGGTCGTGGTTTCTTCCTGAATGTACCGTGAATTGTATCTCTGTGTGTGTGCGTGTGTGCGTGCTTCAATTTCTTTTGAAAAAGTAGAATGGAGGTGAGCAAATGATACATTCAGATACATTCAGAGGCATTAAATGATACATTCAGAGGTCATAAATAATTCATAAGAAGCAAAAATTAGCGAAATCGGACCAATTATTGTGAAGGGAAGAATAGTTCATTGGTTCGCCTAATTATTTCTAATATATAGATAAAAATTTGAATTGCAGAGAATGAAATAATTTTTGTTACTGCTTCAACTGTAGTTTAAAAGAACAGAAAAGGAGCTCACAATCGAATCGCATCCCGCCCTTGACATACTTACGTTAAAGAAGAAAGGAGAGGGATTACTTTAAATGTTGTTAGCAACCACTACTATGCCTAGAATACTAGAATTTGTAAAAATACAGATTAGGGCAGTATGTCAGAGCGTTTGATTAATTTTCTGCATGGATAATCAATACCAGGGGTAGGCCGTTGCTTTATTTTATTCTTGAGCTAAAAATTGATTAGCGCTAATATTGAAAGATGGATAATTTGAAGAAAAGGATTTATGGCAACGATAGTACAAAAAATAGTAAGAGCGACCTTTGAAACCTTTTTACATACTAAAAATGTTACACACTTACCTCTATATAAATATTGTGGCTGTAGAGCAGGGCAGTGACCACACTACGAATGCACGATGTTAGAGCCCCACTATAAGCATTTTGTTCTTTATAGAAAAGTACACATTTTAAATTACTTTTTTTAGAGCTATTGAAACCAAAACTGCATACAGAGGTAAAATTTTAATAACAAAGTCACGTTGCGCTTTCTGAGTTGTCTCATTCATATTCATGAGAAGGTATAAATCGACAGGTGGCCAAATCGTTGATAGGGATTTATAATTTAGATGGTAAAATTGTCAATCAAATTTATTTACCTAAGTTGTTTTTGGATTAGTGCGGTTACATACAAACAAAAAGTAACACTTTGAGGGATTTGCCTCCATATTTGTTAGGGATTAAATAGAGCCTTATCTTGTGTGTCTTATTTTATCTATGTAGCCTTTTACATTTTATAGTTATCGTGTTTACGTATACTCGGACAGACAGACTTCTTTTGAATGGATTTCGTTAAAAATTATCCTCGAAGCTCATAGACATCTGTCCTCCAAATTCTGCGTATTGACGCAGTATGGCGAAATTTGTCTTCATAACATAAACAACCTGAATATGTCTTTTGGACTTCATTCTTTCCACTGATTGAATCCAAAATTTGACACAGATCAGTAATTTTAACCACAAGAGTAAATAACAAATTTTACTTATCCAATCCGTTGTGTTTTTTGCATTATAGATTTATATGCATGCGAAGATTCAAATGAATAATTGGCTCTCTTTTTTGATAGATTTAATCCAAAATTCAATAAACATCTATAATTCTGATGGCAAATTTGTATACCAAACTTCATTCATGTACTTTTTTGCGTTCTTGAATTATTGTGCTCATATGGAAAAAAGTGGGGAAAATTAAATTTGCTAAACAAAAAAAAAAATCTTACTTTATGGCGACAGATTAACGAAAAATACTATATAGTGAATAAATAATAATAATAATAAATAAATAATAATAATAATAATAAATAATAATAATAATAAATAAATAATAATAATAATAAATAAATAATAATAATAATAATATAAATAATAATAATAAACTAACTACTACTAAAGTAACGGTTATAGGAAAAAGATTATTACACTTAAATATTGAGACAAAATGATAATCTCAAATCCACTTTTTTTTAAAAACTAATTATCGTGTTACCGTTTTAAGCCGTAAAGTAACTTAGGATTTTTTTTTACTTTAATATCTTAAAAATTGGACTTTTTCCCCGTTTCTGACAGAAAGATAAGTGCATATATGATAGCACTCACTAGCACGTTATTATCTTACTGATAGATAAGTGCTTTCTGATGTATTTGATTCGCAAAAAAGATATTTTTCAGTAAAATTAAATTTTAAAAAATGACAGATATCGATATGAAATTTTTAGTAGTCATTTTCTTCTGATAAAAATACCATGAAAGTAACGTGTTTTAGTGAAATTTTAAAAGTTTTACATAAGTTAAAAAAAAGACTGAAAAATAATTTTCCAAATTTGCAGTTTTAAAATTTTACTACTGGTCTAACTAAGCTATCATAGTGTTTTGTGTCTTATTTTATAAGCCATTTTTAGAAGTACAATTTTTTTGTTTCAAACTTTTTCTCTCAGATTATCTTTTTTATTTCGCGCCCACTTATCTCCCAAAACACTTATCCGATTACATAACGAATTCAGAGGCCTATTTTATACAGCCAATTCAACAATTTAAATCAATAAAATTCCTATTGACTTTTTTTTTCTTCTTTCTTATATTTTGATTCTTTTCACAACAATTCGACTGAACTAATCAATTTAATATTTCTCTTTAGAAGACAGAACGAAAATAACCAGAGTTTTGTAAACGGAAAAACATTATCCGTTCAACTGAAAATAAAAGACATTGAAATTTTAGACATCAATCCCGAGTAAGAGGCCCGTTTCAATATCGCGATAATAATTTGTTGAATTCTAATTCGTTGATGCATAAATACCGATCAATTCTATGCTGATATTATTCGAGACTTGCCACACCCAGTCTTATGCTCCCATTCCTGTAACTATTGGTTACACGTATCATGAATTTGTTATATGTCTGCCCCATGGGATAGCTTTCCTGTGTCGTTTTTGAAGCCTGAATTCAGTAATTGATGCATCTTGTGTATCTACGCCCAAAAGCATCATTTAGAGACCGAATTTATGGAGGGGGGAGTCCAGTTATTCTAAGAAACGTACCTGGAACAAAAATAAAAATTTTGAAATTTTCCAAAAAAAAAAAAAAATGAGATAAATGGCAGGCTTTCTTTGTTTTTCTTTTATCTTTAATGTATGCGAAATTCATTAAGAATATTCGTTTATTCAGCAAAACTAAAAAAGAAAAAAAATCAATTTTTTAAAACTTATTTAGTTACCATTTTATTTAAAAAAAAACCATTTTTATTTAAAATGGGTTTTTTTCCCGTCAACGTAATGGCAAAAGGTTATTAAAGTCTGATATTTGAATAAAACCTATTAATTAATATTTCTCCTTTTCAATTTAATGATTTGCTAAAATAGTCTATTCGATTTTCAGTCATTAGATTTTCGTTTTGTTGGATTGAATTTGCTTTTCACTTTCAGTATATTAATTTATATATTTTCTCTTCATGAATAGCATACTAATTGAACTAAATATGGTAACTTTAATAAAAAAATAAATTGTACATAAATAAAATCTAAATAACCGTTCATGTAACAAATTATTATAATATTTCAATAATGTGTCCATTGCAATATTTCAATTAATATTACACATTTTAATTAAAATATTATAGTTGCAATGCAATATTACAATTTAAGTAAAAAAAATTATTACAATACAACCATTCATAGCAACATCTATACTTTAGAATTTTTCTTTCTAATTAAGTTTAGACGCTAGTAAATGTACTTTAAAAACAAAACTATTCTCATTTTTAATACAACATCTAAAATCTATAAATGATGCGCGTTTGTTTACTAATAGCGTTTTATTTATCATTCAAACGAAAAGGAGGATTTAAGAAGCGTTAATTTTCTGAAATTTATGTTTGATTTAATTTTGATTATGCATTTCAGTAAATCATATTTTCCTGAAGGGAGGAAGTAAATGATCGACATTTAAAAATTATAGAATAAAAATAATGCAACATTACTGGAAATGAATTAAAAATTTCATAATTGAATAAAATATTTCCTCATATTCAAATGAACTATGCTGTAACCATGAACATTAACATTAAAGATATGTTGTAAATCTTAGAACTGATAAAAATATTTGTTTTATAAATAATATCCTGAAATGCTTATTGTATATTATAAGAGTTACAATTTCTGTACAATTTTATAAGAGCTATTACTTCATTTTGAAGTTTATATGAGTTACTAATTACCTTATATTTATAATTTTCGAAGAATCTTATCAGGGTTTGATACCGAAAAATTGATATTTTATAATTTAAAGTTTTTTTTGCGTAAAAAGGTAGTTAAATTGGACATTTATCATATTTCTTCCAAAGTACGAAAATTTCTCTTCCTGCAAAGTTCATCAAGAAAGCTTATGCTATATAGAAGCCAGTCAAATAAAAAGTTCTACTTCGAAAGTGTGTGCTCCACCCTCAACTCATTTTTTTTATCTAACCGGAACAAATGACATTTTTAAATGATATTTACCTGAAATAGGTATCCAAAAACAGAAAATGGCCACCACCCAGAAAACAGCAACTAATCCAAACTTATTCATCATCATGTCCGTGCCAACCAGAATCCAGAATCAGTCTTCTTTCTTTCTTTTTCTTTCGCACTTTTCTTTATATTTTTAACACTATTTTTCCGGAGAAAAGGCAGAAAGTCAGTTCGTTGTATAATCTCGAGTGGAAAAAGAAAAGGGACGAACGCCGAACCACTCAGAACAGTTCTTAAAATATAACCTCCAAAATTAGTTTCTTTGCCAACAAATGTGATGACGTTCGGCAGTTCTGTGGGAGAGGATGAATTTTCAGACGAACCAGAGAGCTATTTCATTTAAGAATATAAATATAACTTATTGTTCGTCTATGGTGTGGACTTGGCTGAGAATCCAAAACGGAAAGAACAAATATTAAAAATATGATTTTCCTTTCAACATTGCATCGCCTGGCCACTTCCAGCAAACGCCGGTAAGAAGGTAAGAGGGCGAATTTTGTTTGATGTTTTTTCACGTTTGATATTTTGCTGTCGCCAGTAAGGCGGAAAGGTGGAATTCGAAATCGTGACGGAACGGATGTAACAGCTGTTTTTGTTTCCAGAAGTCCTCGTGTTTACGAAAGATGATTGCAGCTTATTGTGCTCGAACTATGCTATTGCATATGAATAGTAGAATCACAGCATGTCTGACATAAAGCATTTCATTTTGTAAAAACCATTTTAGCACCAGGACTTAATACGCATAAAAGAAATTGTTGCTATTAAACAAATTTAGCCAGGGTCCGATTAATATAAAGGCAAAGTAGACAACTTTACCAAGGTCTCGAGGAATTTTTTTTTATTTGTTTGGTAATACAGTAATTTAATTTTGTGCTTTTTAATTTAAAAAAAAATTTATTGAGCACACGAATTTGCTCGAATAAACTTTTAAAAATATTCATTTGAATTTTTCATTTATATTTTATAGCATTATTCTAATAACACCCTTAATTAATTAGTTTGTGCAATTTGTACTTCATTCATTATTCTTTCTCATTCTAAGAAAGCTCATTCGTTTTTTAAAAATTCTAACAAAATAAGTTTATTTATAATTCTTTTAAATGTTCGATCTTATAATTAAATAATAATTAGAATCTATTAAAAAATATTTAAAATTACCTTTAAATTTGAATTATTTTATAGATTACGTATTAATACCAGCTGTCTTGAAAATAACTAAAAATCAAATATTTTATAGTTTTAATTTTTCTAAGTTTGTTACTAAAAACTGCTTATATCCTTACGTAAAGACCCTAGAACACTTAATACGGTCTAAAATCTTATAATTAATTATTATTCAATTATAATATCAGGAATTATATTCAAATGATAATTGACATCATATGAATTTTTATCAGGGGATAACCACTCTTTTTCTAGTTATGGATCAATATCTTGATAGTTAAAATAATTTAATAAACTTTAATTGATTGCAAAAAAATTTTGTATCTTAGATGCGTGTTGTTATATTTTGTTTGATTCTTTTTCAATCTTGTTAAGGTCAAAAAGAATATGATATCTGACACTATTTGATACCATATGAAACATTTGCATTGACATTAAGGTTCAAGTATTTACTATCAACTTATTCAATATATTTTATTTTTTACATTTGAATTAAAAGAATCTGTTTTTATAAATGTTCATCAAGCAAATTTATTAATTATTTTATCAGGAGATGTTTTTGGGTTTGTTTTTTGCATTTTTTAGACTTTAATTAGCTAAATCATTTTTAAGTTGAAAATCAAAGATATAAATATCATTACTTAAACTATACAGAGTTGATTATTTAAAATAAAATTTTCAAATATAGAAAAATAAACAATACATTGTTTTTTGTTTTTTTTTACCTCACAGTATGGTGAATACCCTAATCATGAGACAACGCCCAATTCATTCCCGGCGATAATTATGGCTTAGTATGATATGCGATAAAAATGTTTTCTTCACGTGATAATTAAATTAGTTTTTTTAAACAATGTATGAGTTTAATTTGTAAGGAGAACCTGATTTAAGTAGCCGACAATCTATGTACAATTTTTTAAAATTAAGTCGTAATATTCAATATTTATTATTACGTAGTTATCCAAAATAATTCTATTTTTTATAAATATTCACAAAAAATAGTTATAAAGAAAAAAAACTGTTAAGAAACAGGGGAGCTGTCGGTTTTCTCTTATCATTGATAAAACATCAGTTGATTTTAAATTAAGAAAGCAATAAAGTTTTTTATTTCCTAATTATTTTCTTATTGTTTGAAAGAATAACTGATTAAATATCAGTCTTTGAAAATAATTATTATTTCGGATATATTCGAACACAATAATAATATAAATTGCAGTAAAAAAGTTGAACTGACAATTTTATTGAATGAATGCGATAACTCATAAACTCAATTAGTTAGAGCATTCAATATGTGATCTTTTATTGAATTGTTAGTTGCAGTTGTAAGCATGTGTAAAATTTCGGACCCTATCGATCTCTTTACTTTGCCTAAGCATCTGGCGTAATCTGCATTATTGCCATATGCGGAAATAGGAACTATGGTTAATCCTAATGGCCATCACTGGCCACGATACAAGCCTTCCCATAGGAAGAACAGCCATTCATTAGAGATAACTCGACCCGCAACATTTTTAAGTCCACAAGCTTGAACCAATCACTGGAAGTTTTTCTTTCACATATTTGGAATGCCCTCCAGTGGCGAGGAGGTTAAACAATATATTAGAACAACGAAGATAGATCATTCCCTCAAGTTCATGTATAAATCTATTTCAAATAGCGGTGGATTTAGATATTTTTCTACACTAGACAATTCTCACTATACGTCCTTCCCTCCTTTCTGATGAAATGATGAATTCATTTTTTTCATTTCAGCATACTTTTGACTTAATTGAAATGTTGATGATTAGTTTTAAGTTGAATTTTTAATAACTTTGTGCGAATTACGTTTATTATTATTATTATTTATAATGATTGGTGATTGTGCGACGTTTACAATTGTACACCATATTGCTTAAGTAGGCACTTGTAAGTACTGCAGTAAGAAAGTAAGCTATGAAACAAATAGGTCAACATTGGAAGGAAAAAAAAGATATTATCCAAATATTACATACTTAATAGAATTAATATTTATTTATTTCCAAAGTGATTTATTTGGTAGTTAGATTAGTAACATCTTTTAATCAATTTGCTTACGGCCTCCCTCTTCTCTCATCCAGTGGCCCCAGGCAGCTGCTACTTGTTGATTTCCCTAATAGGAAATACGCCACTGATTTCGAATCAAAATAATTTTCTCGATAATGGAAATTCATATAGAAATAATTAAAAAGAGCATTAATGAAATGATAATAAATTAAAGAATATTGAATTCGATAAAAAATCAATTCCAATGCGCACATTTTAAATTACAATTAATTATAATAAGGAATAATAAAAAAAAATTAATGATAATACACGTTACATTCATCTGGATCAAATATGCCCCTATTAGTGTTGCGTGGAAGTCTTGAAAGGGGATATCAAACCATTCCTCTTATTCCTTTGAAACTAAATGCAAATATAACTTAACGAACCTAAATCAAATGTTGCATCGGTCCAAATGTATTTGCATTGTAAGAAATTTTTTGTACGACGCATACTACATGGCAAGATAGCATAACAACCTACTTAGTTATTTTACCCAATCATATCATAAATGTTAGCACATTTTAATAAAACGATTTAAATTAAAATGGTTTTCTAAACTATTTTCAATTACATGAATGAGGCATACTCTTTCTCTTCATAAAATTATTTTGAAACGATTTTTTAAATTATGCTTTGAACGATATTTTGTTATCTATGATTAATAAGTTCGTAATTTATTTTTAATGTATTATTGATTTTATTTAGATAGTAGCCGCCTTTATCGACCAGCCGGTCCGCCAGTATTACCGCTCGCTACAATTTTCAATTAAATATTTTAAGTAACTGGTCTCTTAATAGATTCTCAAACAAAACATATTTAATCTTCAAATTTTGATAGTCATACCAAACTTATATTGTTGTTTAGATCGTTTCGTTCAATTTACTATATATATTTTGCTAATTTGTTGTCATTTCCATAAAACTTCAACTTTAATTTAAAGTGGAAATGATGAAATTGCAATTAATATAAAGATATTTTTTAATAAAACCAAGCGTTTTATTTTATTTATCATCTTTATTGTTATTATTATTATTATTACTGAATATGAGTATTGCAAACAGAATCGCTCGGTATTTAAGTCTTATGTGAACTACAAAATATTTTTCATAATTTATGTAATATCTCAAAGAATAATTCAACAAAAATTTCTCAGATTCAGCATAAAATTCAGTTTTTAGTTTTGCTTTCAAAAGGATTGAAATGAAATCAATAATAATATTTTGTTCCGGCCTATAAATATATTTCAAAAATTATGAAGTCTAAATTTAATGCAATAAGGTATCATATTCTGAGAAATATTCTGGACATACCAAATTTTAAATAAATGAATGAATGTTTCTATTTTCCACGATCAACTAAGACTTATCTATAAAGTTTTAAATGTTAAAAATTTAGAAAAACTCAACATTTTCATAATCTTAGGCCAATTAATCTTGAGAAACCTGCGCGCTGATTGGCGTATTTTCTTTGAAGCGATCGATGGAAAATCTAAAATTATCCTTTTTTTATTGAATAGTGATATTCAAATTTTCATAAATCAGTCAGGTTAAGTGATTGGAAATTAACTCTTAAAAGTCAGTGATTTAGTTGATTGGAAATTTATGACCACCATAAAATCTGTGCTTTCTCACGCGCAAACGATATTTACAAAAGTAAAAATATTCAAACCGGAAAAGGAAAATATATGAGTTATTCCATCAATAAATGCCATAAGTTTGTTTATATCTTCATTATTTTATGAGTTATTAAACATCAAAATGGGTCCGGGACTAAATAAACACCCTGTATAGAGAGTGTAAAAGATCATAAAATAATTTTTCTTGAATTTATTTTTTAGAAAAAATAATATTTCATATTTGTTTCATTTTCTACAGACACGTGCCGAAAATTATATTTTTGCAGATTTCATTTCCAAAAAGATTTAATTTTTTTTAAATTGGAACTTTAATCAATGTGATGGCAACACTTTGAAAAAAGCTAATTTTTTCCCATGAATGCAAAAACGTGCTTAATTTTTATTTTTATTTTTTACGAAAAAAATTATTGAAAAACATAGTTAAAATATTTATTTAAAAATTCATTAAAAATAGAAATTTAATTTTAAGATTAAAACATTAGTATCATTTAAGAGATAAATTTTTTATCTCTAACTTCATGTAAAAATCTTTTTTGTGTGGTAATATTTTCGGAAGTTATAGCAGAAACACGTCAAAATTTCGCTTAATTTTTAAATAAATAAAATTCTAATTAAAAATTCGAAAAAATAACCCCCAGGTGCACATTCCCGGCCTCCAAGGTATACACGTGCCAAATTTGGTAGCTGTAGGTTGAATGGTCTGGCCTGTAGAGCGCCAACATACACACACACACACACACATTGAGCTTTATTATAAGTATACATGTATCATTGAAAGTAACCTACTACTAAAGCAATTTTAGAAAGATATTTGTGTTTCGGTTAAACCAAATTTGACTTTTTTTAATAAAAATTCGTCATTCTTTTACTGTCTTGATTTGGCAGCTCTTATAATTTTCCATCCAATTTTTTTTACCGTTATTGGCACAAAATATTGAAAAAGATTTATAGCATGTTCGATATTATGAATACCATAGAATATCATAACGATATTGTTTCGCATTTACTGTTAATAAGGATAGTACTAATGTTCCATTTTATAACAGCTCTGTTTTAGTTGTTAGAAAGAAAATCTTCTACATTATTGAAAATTAAAAGCACGAGCGTTGTGCTGAAAATATTTGTTTTTATGTTGTTTAAATTCCCAGGCATAAATTGGTTTTATTGTTCTTCATATACTGACATTGATCTTCGTGTTTAGTATTAATAAAATCGTTTGTTTTCTTTCAAAATGTAATTGAAGAAATAAACAAAGTATTTTCAATACGAAAGAGAAATGGAATACTGCGTAATAGCAAACAAATTTTAATGAAATCGTCAAATACTCGTATCGTTTCAGGATTATTATGAAAAAATTGTCTGCTTTTAAGAGCAGTGAATTTCTATTTTATGGTTATGATTCTTTTATTAAAGCAATAATCTAAAAGTTGTTTTAATAATAAATTTAAGTTCTTGCTTAGAGCAATTCATGTTAAACTTGAAGTTCGCATTGACTGGTAATTTCTAATAATGTACAATGGAACCTTGGTAATTCAAAATAAAAAAATGTGACTTTTCGTATTATCCGAATTTTTTAAGACATTCCTTGGAATTTTTTAAAATTTAAACCTAGAAAAATAATGATAATCAATCAGAAATATTGTTAATGTCTATTCCTAATTTAATAGAAATATTTGAATTGGTGCTTAAAAATGAATACAGCACCTTAATTTGTAGGAGTAAAATAGGTTATATTCTTTTAAAGTAAAGAACTAAATGTGTTTGGCGATGCAATGTTGCGTCAGCACCACAGAAACCTCACGTTAGTCCATAAAGTGACAGTGTATTGCGTTATGTTGCGTAGTGGTGGTAAAAGTGCACTAGCAACATCTGTACGTTATAGAAAATCTGCAGAGATGTCTCTTTCATTTTCCGCGAGAGTTTTGTTGTTCATTCTTTATATGGGAATAATATGTACAAACAAAATTATTTCATTTATAAGATGTACATTTCAACCGTATGTTGGTATGGTTAACGTAACAGTGACAGACTTCGATTGGTGAAGTGAACACAGACTCGATATGGACAGATTAGACAACAAATATATCAATATATCAGAGCAACGTAACAATGACAAACTTCGGTAAACACATACAAGATTGGGGGTGTGAACACTGATTCTACATGGACGGACTAGACAATAAGTATATCAGAACAATATAACATGACAGACATCGATAGGGTAAGGTAAACGAGATTGGTGAAGTGAACACTGGCTCGATATGAGCTGACTAGACAAGTATATCAAAACAACTTAACAATGATAGACTTCGATATGGTAAGATATACGATATAGGTGAAGTGAATACTGGCTCCACTTGGTTACACTAAACAACTAGTAAAGCTCAACCCTTTTCACTTGACGGTGCAGTTGTTACATCCTATTAGGACTAAGACATTGTACGATATTATCTTCACAATCTTTTAGATATTTTAGATGCTATTCAATATCTTGGAGATATTGTAACATTATTGTAGAGCATCTTGTGCTATTTCGATTGAGCCCAAAAGTCCATATACTTGATCATTAAGTGTGTCATTACTATTTAATTACCTTGTTGCCCATGAGGTTTTAGATGAAGGCAGATGCCAGCAATTCATATATTAAGCGCAGTGCTCTTGGAAAATGTAGCTTCCTCTGTAAAATAGAGAAAGTGAGAAAAATCCGCCTACAACCATCACCCGTTATTTCATTTGTGTGGCTAAGACCGTGGAAACGTGTCATGGGGCAAAGCAATAGTATGTAGAGTTTTCACACATTCAATATCACAAGATGAACTGGAATATGTTAATTAACTTTTAAGAAAGAATCCGTTTCGGTGAGTGTGCCGTGAACAATGAGCTTGTAAGAAATTACCAAGCTCAATCAGATAAATATGCTTTGTTCCACGAGAAAGTGCGAAAACTCAATAATAAAAATAACTCTTGCAATAGTCAATGATATACAAGTATAAATCGCTTTTAGATGATCGCAACATGCAAAGTGCTCAGACAACCCTCACTGGAGCTTCCAAAGAGAGACTTTGCTCAATTACTTCTTCTCTCGACTCGTCTGTATGCTTTCGCTTTTATAGCTCCTACGACAAGACATCAAATATTTTAGAAGAAATGGCGGAATTCGAGTTCTTACTGAAATATCGCCAAAAATCTTGAATATTCAGATACCTTAATTTTCTTTGCCAAGACTGGTGTCAATTACCTGGCATGATTCAGCCTCCATTAGATCTATCTCTCTAAAAGTCACTTCCTTACTGAGAGATTATCTACGTAAGGAAGCAGTATTACAGATTCATAAAAATATTTTGCGTATTCGGCACCATCCAGAATATCATACTGAGAGATCATGCAATATTTTGTTCAAATGGGGAATGCTAGGGATTGCAATATCGGACCAAAATTTCAATACCGGTATTCAGTATTTTTTAGATCTTAATACCGGGATACCGGTATTAGAAATTTTAGAAAAAGAAAGAAAACACGGGCGTTTCTTCGCTTTATTTGCCAGTTTTATTAGAGAGTAAATATGTAAATATCTCAAAAAAATAATTTGTAACCTATAAATTACAACAGTATATAAAGAATCACAAAAAAGTAAAGGAACATCTTATTTATTTAAATCACAAAGAAAGTGTAAATATCACTATTCAGTCTGTGGTACTATTACAAATTCTTGAAAAGTGATCTTAAAAAACAATGCATCAATTGTACTGTCATTAAACCTGGAACGTAATTTTGTGCAAAAATTACCAGCTGTCGAAAACGCTCTTACGGCATCTACGCTAGTTGGTGGTACTGTTAGCAATGCGCGATATACTTTTTCTAAGTATTTACATCTAAATCCCTCATCTTCAAATAAATCGATTTCTTGTCTGATGGTTTTGGGTATAGCTGATTTCTGTATTGTATTTTGGTTCGTTGAAATGTTTTTTATTTATCGCTAATTCTAATTTTTGTTCAAGAGACAATTCCTTTTCACAATCGACATTAGTATCATCAGAATCTTCGATTACTGAACCGAATTCTTCTGAATGTAGATAGGTTTATGGGTAAAAAGTTTTAAGAAAATTTACTATAAACTTAATCAGATTCGAATTGGTTTTCTTTTCTTCTTTTTCATTTTCATTTTTAAAATCATTATAATTATATAAATACCATATGACATTTTCTATTTCGGCATGCCTTTCTTCTGTGCGATTTTTCAAAGTAATATATAATTCTTCTGATAGTGATGTGTGCTGTTCTTTCAGTGACTGCAACATGAAATTTATTGTTAAGTCGATTATTGCTTTTTGGATTGGATTTCTCAGTTTCAAAAATCGTTCCATCATTGGGAGTAAACTGTTCCAACGTGTTTTAGAATCTAATATTAACATATATTCTGTTTTATTTTCAGTTAGTATATATTTCAGTAATATGTCATTTTTTACAGGGGAACGTTTAAATATCTTAACAATTTTTTGAACTTTATAAATTATAGGAAGTAATTCTTGATGGGTTAATATTTCATCCTCATTAGCAATATCTTCTTCAACAATTACATTGTCATTAACTTTATTGTCAATATCACTCACACTCCCCCTCAGGGGCTCACCTACTATAGGTGAGTACGGGTGTCCCAATCCCGAGGTTCCCAGGGATCTATACTCCCTTTATGTTTACTCTCCACTCCTTCTTCTGCTTTTGACTGTCATTCTTCTTTCCCTCGCGGGTAGGCGAGTGAGCTCTCCATGAGAAGCTGTCGCCACTCTGTTTGCTTCCTGCTTCTCATGGACAGCTAATACCCCCACGTGTTTGCCGTGCGTGGCGACCCATTAGACGGGCGGTGCACTGTGGTCCGTTAAGGGTGGTCACTGTCCCCGGGGGTAACTCCCAGCGTATAGGTTCCGGCTAGCGCCAAGGTAAGTGCCGAGGCTGGGAATGGCCAGAGCCGGTGGCTGCCTTCCCTTGTTGGGCTCCGTGGTGGGCGGTGCCGTCGGGCCCGAATCTGTCTCAATGTCGTATGGCTCCTCCGAAGAAGGGTCCCTTTAGTGGGCAACGTATTCCCCAAACCTTTAATATAGATAATCATTTTGATCGTTATTACATTGTGAAACGCATATCTGAAAAAGACGAAACTTTTCAAACTGTATCTCCGTTTTTGGTACAAAAGGCCATCAGAGCCACAATTGGTGAACCAAATTCTATCCGCAAGATACGTTCAGGCGACTTGCAAATAGAGGTCAATTCACGTAAGCAAGCTCAGCAATTACAAAAAATAAAAGCTTTGGCAACTATACCGGTTCGTGTTGCCCCTCACATATCATTAAACACTTCAAAAGGTGTCATAACTTGTGGTGAGATATTAAATCTCCCAGTAGATTTAATCGCTAAGGAATTAAAATCCCAAGGTGTTATTCATATCCGCCGAATTTCTATTAGGCGAGATGGAGAAACAATCGAAACATCACATTCTCACATTTATGTCGCCTAAATTACCCGAGTACATATATGTAGGGTACATTAAGCGTCCAGTTAGACCCTATATACCGAACCCCTTGAGATGCTTTAACTGTCAACGCTTTGGGCACTCGAAAGCAAATTGCCGAGGCACTGTAACTTGTGCCCGATGTGCTGAGCGAGGACATGAGAGCCAGGAGTGTTCCGCACAGGAAAAGTGCGTGAATTTCAAGGGTAATCATACGTCCTTCTCCCGCTCGTGCCCACGATGGCAACTAGAAAAAGAAATAACCGCAGTTAAAATTAAAGAAGAATTATCATACCCAGAAGCCCGAAAGAAAGTTCTTTCTCAAACACCCTCACCTGGCATTAGCTACGCCTCTGTTGTCCGGAAAATTTTTTGTGAAAACTGTGCATGTCAAAATTGCACTAAAAGTAAAAATCCTTTACCATCCCCTAAACCTTCATCTGATTCCGATAGTGATAAATCCATTGTTAATAATCATGATACTGAGAAGTCAGAAACAATTAAGCGAAAACCATCAAAATCAGAAAAATCACTGAAACTTAAGCTTGCAAAATGTGGTGTCTCGAAAACAAATCTCTCTGCAAAATTTAAGAAATCGGCTACTAAAAATTCAGTAGCTTTGGGACTTGCAAATCAAGGTATAGCTCATAAAGACTTGACGTCTATTTTTGGTGGCATACCAAACAGTCCCGACCTCCAACTCCATCCTTCGGGGGATGAATCTGAATTTGAAATGAGTTGCGACGTTTCTGCAACTCCTGTCGTCACGCCTAATAATTCTTCTAGAACGCATATCTCTTAATGGGTACCTTCCTTTCTTGGAATTGTCGCGGCATCCGCTCCAAACTTCATGACATCAAGGCCATTATTAACACATTTCATCCGGTTTGTTTTGGTCTTCAGGAAACTTTCCTTACACCTAATATTCCATTAAAATTACGTGGCTACAATTGTGTTCGGAAAGATACAGGCACTATAGGGCATAGTTCTGGTGGTTTCTATATTTTGACCTCAAATCAATACCCGAGCACACCTCTTACTCTACATACTCCTTTGCAGGCAGTAGCAGTTCAAGTTCACATCCGAACACTGGTTACAGTCTACTGCATCTATTTGCCACCTCATGATGTTATTAGCCAACAGGCACTTAACAATTTGATCGTCCAGCTTCCGTCACCTTTACTGATAATAGGGGATTTCAATGCTCATAGTTCTATGTGGGGTTCGAATAGTACAAATTCTCGTGTGCGACAGATCGAACAGTTTCTAACTAATAACTGTCTCTGTCTGCTCAATAATGAAGAAAAAACGTACTTCCATGAACCCACACGTACTTTCCACAGTATTGACTTGGCCATATGCTCTCCCGACTTACTGCCTTTGTTGAACTTTGCTGTCAGTGAAGATCTCTACAACAGTGATCACTACCCTTTAATAATCTCGCAGGCTGAGAGAAGTGGTGCGACCTTATATCCACCACGTTTCCTGTTCCAGCGGGCAGATTGGGTTACTTTCATTCAGCTGGCAGAAATTACCGAGACTATGGTTAATACTTACGATATTACGGAGGCAGCGCAAAAATGTTATTGATTGCATTATATATGCCGCTAACAACACCATCCCAAAATGTTCCCCACATTTACGAAAATTTCGTCGCCCGTGGTGGAATGAGGCTTGCCGTGACGGTTACAAAGAACAAAAGAAAAGATGGAACATTTTTCGAAGGTACCCTTCAACAGAGAATCTTATTGCTTTTAAATTTGCCAGAGCCAATGCACGGCGGATTCGCCGACAGTGTCAAAGGGAATCATGGATTCACTTCATATCATCAATTAATCCTCTATTTCTAGCAAATTACTTTGGAAGAAGGTGAAGGCTGCAAACGGAATCTATAGAGATTTTTCTTTCCCTGTATTGAAGATAGGAAATGGAATGGTTTCCTCTCCCTTAGACGTTGTCAATACTCTCGCGGAAGCATTCGCTCAAGTTTCCGCTTCTGATTCTACCAGCCCGCATTCGTGGCGACTAAGAATCGAGCGGAACGGAAGAATTTACGTTTTTCCACCCGAAGATCTCTTCCCTACAATTCCAGTTTTAGCATGCATGAACTGCTATTGACCTTATCTAAAGTGCATGATACTAGCCCCGGACCGGATGGAATTACTTACAATATGCTTCGCCATTTATCTACGTCCTCTCTCACTAATCTGCTGCGTTTATTCAATCGTATATGGATTGAACAGAGGTTCCCGTAGCAATGGCAAGAAGCTATTGTGATACCAATCCTCAAACCCGGGAAAGATTCGTCTAACCCTCTGCATTATAGACCTATTGCGCTCACAAGTTGTCTGTGCAAGATGCTTGAGCGCATAGTTAATGCCTGTCTTGTATTTGAACTTGAGAGGAAAGAATGCATTCCACAGTTGCAGAGTGGTTTTCGAAAAGGACGTTCAACATATGATAATATCGTCCTACTCGAGACCCAAATACGCAACGCATTTGCTCGCCGAAACCACCTGGTCTCCATTTTCTTTGATGTCGGAAAGGCTTACGACCGTACCTGGCGCTTTGGCATTCTTAAAACTCTTTCTAATTTTGGTTTTAAGGGAAATTTACCTATTTTTTTAAAAAACTTTTTATTTTTGCGAAAATTTCGTGTTCGGATTGGCAATTGTTATTCAGATTCTTTTATTCAGGCTGAGGGGGTTCCACAGGAAAGCGTCCTTAGTGTAACTCTTTTTATTATTCATTTTAGTCAAATCCTTAACATTTTACCACCATCTGTCGAGGGCAACCTGTATGTAGATGATCAGATCTCCTGTCAAGGTTGCAATATGCACCTAATAGAGCTCCAGCTGCAAGTTGCAGTTAATAAGATAATAGACTGGTGTGAGGAAAACGGACATACGATTTCCGCCGAAAAAAGTAAATGCGTTCATTTTTGTCGGAAGCGTGAAATTCATTTGGACCCTTTAATTAATATTAAGGATACCTCAATCCCTGTGGTTGGTGAAATAATGTTTTGGGGAGTAGTGGTTGATCGTAAACTCACTTTCCTTCAGCATATTTTATATCTGCGGAAGAAGTGTGACAGGTCAATGAACATTCTAAAAGTACTTTCTAAATCCTCTTGGGGAGCAGACCGTACATCTTTGCTTCGAATTTATGAAGCAGTTATTTTATCCCATATTGATTATGGATGTATGGTATATGGTTCTGCACGGTCCTCCGTTTTGAGTAGACTAGATACTATACACCACACCGCCCTGAGAATTTGCTCAGGAGCTTTCCGAACCTCACCAGTTGAAAGTCTTTACAATGTATGTCACCAACTGCCGCTAAATTTGAGGCGTCAAAAAATATATGTCCAGTATTACCTCCGATCATTATCCGTTCCAAAACATCCCATAGTTTCCATGATGCTTTCCGCTCGGCTTCGGAGATTTTACGCAGCCCGACCATCTAACATTCTTCCTTTTTGTGAACGAGTAAAATTGCTTCTCGCTGATTCTGTGCTTAGTGATATGGGTATTCAGTCATTTGATTTTTTTTTCATTTCCACCTTGCGATATTCCTGAATTTTCCTTCTTAAACCCATTCTGTGGGTCTACAACGGCCCCTGTGTTTTTAAAACACTCTTTGGTTCTCATCGTTGTCAGTTTTCATCATATATGCCTATTTTTACAGATGGTTCTAGGTCAGATGATCATGTTGGGTGTGGTATTGTGTTTGGAACACAAACATTCGGCTACAGTCTACATACATGCCTCTCTGTTTTGTCTACCTAATTATTAGCAATTTTCTATGCCTTACAGAAAATTTCTCAAAGCTCAGAACGCAAATTTTGTGTTTATACTGACAGCATGAGTTCCCTAGAAACTCTTTCCCATTTTCATAGTCGGCTTCATCCCATTGCCTTGGAAATTTTGGATCTTTTGAGGACTCTAAAGAATAGAGACTATGAATTATTATTCTGTTGGGTCCCAAGTCACGTCGGAATAATCGGAAATGAGCTGGCGGATAACGCTGCTAAAACAGCAACTTTGTTTATGCAGCATGAAATACCCTTCCCCGACGCGAAGAACCTTTATTCAAGACATATTTATTCGTTATGGCAACAATCATGGAATCAGCAGATAAATAATAAATTGCGTAGCATAAAACCAACAATCACATCCTTGTCCTCTCATCCAATGCGTGAGCTCGATGTCAAATTGACTAGACTCCGCATTGGTCATACTCGTATAACTCACAAATATCTTCTATTTGGTGATCGAGCTCCTCTCTGTTCGAGATGCCAAGTGCTTTTAACGATTCGTCATATTTTTATTGAATGTCCTGATTTTAATTTTCATCGTTTACGGTATTTTAACTCCTCATCACTAGACATGCCATCGCTGTTAGGAGAGAATCCTCACAAAAACCTTTTTAAATTTATTAGGACAATTGGTTTTTATAATTCCATTTAAACTTCATAATTTTTAAATTTGTTCAATTTTCCACCGTTTCGTTTTAATTTTACCGTCGACTTTTAATGCATCTTTTATTACTATTAAAGTTATTTTTTAGGTTGTATTAGAAAAAACTTTTATCAACCATACGTCTGGCGCAGTATAGCCTACACTGGCTCTTGTGCCAATAAAACAAACAACCAACCACTCACACTCTTACTCTCTTCAAAGTTGGAATCCGAAGTTTCTATATCCACAGTATTTGGATTCTTCTGTTCTTCATTTTTTTTTTTGGAATACATCTATTACTCCTAATTGAATTCCATGAGTATAGCACAATTGCTGATTTGCACCAATCAACTTTCCAACTTTTTTCATAACTGTTGCTCCATCAATCGTTATGGATACAATATCTTCTTTCAGGGATAATCCATGTTTCGCTAATTTAGATTTAAGCAATTAATTAAGCCATTAATTAGCTAATTAATTTCGCCCGTCAGGAAGACATAAAAACAAAAACGTATACTATTTTGCTATGTTCTCGATCTCTGAACGTATAGTGGAGACAATTTTTAAAATTTCTAGTAAATACCGAAAAAACGGTATTTAAACTTGTGAATACCGGTATTACAAAATTGTACAAATGGCTCAAAATACCGGTATTGCAATCCCTAGGGAATGCTTCTTTCTTTTTTAGCAAAAGAAATGTATAGCTTTCCTTATCTTAAATAGGTGGACCCAAACCTTGTGTATTTTGCCTCTCTTTCTCCTTCCTTCCTTCCTCTTCCCTAAGCTAGGCTTGGTTTGATACTCTTCTCACACTGCATGTGTGGCCACAAGCTCAGAATAGCCAAGTAAACGTGGCTATTCTGTATAATAAAGGAAGATGTAGGTGTGAGAGAAACAAAGTTACCGTATTTGGTGGATGGAGAATTTTTTTTCAATATCTATGTAATTTACATTAAGAAGAAAATGAATTTACGGTATCACGAAAGGCAGCGTGAAATTATAGCCAGGTAGCTAGGTTTTAACAATATTAGGATGTCATGGGAATTGAACCTATTAAGAAGGTCCATTTACACAGTATTCAGAATTGGTATGAGGTTATGAAATTAAAATAGCTCTGATATCTATGAAAATTGGATGCTTAAAATTGCATCAATTACTAAAGGAATTAAACATGCTTAAATTATTAATTATTAAAGGAATTAAACATATCAAGTTATACATGAGAGATTTAACTGAAATAATACATAACCGATATTTCCGGTGGTTCAAAGATGGTCGCCAAAGACGGTTAATCAATCCTAAATAAAGTAGAACCATATTAAACAAACAATATCTCTTTCTAATTCTATTGAAAACGAAGCGAATACAATTTAAAAACCAGATCGTTAAACTTACAATCGACGGTGTTTTGAAAACAAAAGAAGAAGAAGGAGAAGAATTCCCTAAGGTTTCCTGAATGGGAGCTGTATCTGTCATAAATACTTGTGATGAATTTTTAAACTTTTCCCTTGACCTGGTATTCGACTAAAATTGCATCTGTTTTGCAGATGCATTAGTAGAGTCCCCTACCCTAGGAGTGCATTTTTTAAACCCTTTTGCCATTTGTCAAGTTGCCAGATTGTTCTATTTTCTTTCACAGAACAAGGAGAGAAGTTAACAAGCTTTATTCCTCATATTATATAAGGCACAAAAAATCATTGTTTGTGTACATTAGGAGAAAAACAAGAATTTTTTTTAAGAAACTATTTTTACTCTGTATTGAGTAAAAATAGATTGTTCTAATCAAACAATTAATCACTTTTTGTTATCATTACTCAAGAGATAATATTTTACTTTATTTATCTATGCATTACTTTTTTAGCAGAGCGAGTGATATCGGATATCCTGATACTATACAATATCTCAACGATGTTGCTGGATATTGTAAATGCCAGAAAATATCCTAAGAGCATTGTAACAATGTTGTTTGGTCCTTAATAGGATTCGTATTGATTGGAAATTTTCACGTCCGGAATTTTCATCTGTGTTAAACACTTAAATTTATAATTATTAATTTATTAGGGGCTAATGTATGATGCATAGTAAAATAATTTTGATATTTTACGCCATTGGGAAATTTTTCCTGCACCAAAAACAAATTTATGCATAGTGATATACTAAAACCTGACATAGCTTGCATAATAACACGATACTTTGGTACTCAGTACCATTCGAGATTTTCTTATACCAAAAATAAAATGATGCATTGTGACATACTAAAAATTAATATGATATACATAATGACGTGGTAACACCTAACTAGCTTCACAACTCATTTTTTGTAATTGTGTCATTTTCTCAAATCGTTTAAAAATTAATTTGAGATGACCTCTGGTGTTTAATAACATCGTCAAAAGTTCATAGAAAAGCTATTGATAGCCACTATCTTAAATGTGGGCACATTTATTAAAAAATTTATGTCAATTTCAAACTTAACCTACATTTAGTTTTCGTTTTACAACCCCTCATCATTCTGAAATTTTTTTAAAAAAGGAAAATTTTTATATGTATGTATGAATAATTCTTTAAAAACTTGACGTTTCATCGATAAAGTATACTTTCATCTATATACTTACTATTTTCATTTGTACTAGCCGCTTTTGGGGACCAACTGGTTCGGCAAGATTATTGGCTTTTTAAATGATTAATATGTTGGTTCATTGGTCGAATTCCTTACATCATAGCGATTATATGACTGGTGACAGTTAAGCCTATTTCAGAGGTTGCTAAATTTGCTGTGTAATGCCTGTTTCTTTTACATTCTTAGTGGAATCCAGATCCCTTCCAATCTTTTTGCAACCCCAATTATGAACGAAACATTGAATCACGCTCAGGTATAAAAATCAAAAGCAGTTGTCAAAAAAGGTGGTAAATTCAATTCTATACATACATATGCTTAATCATTTATTCAAAGTTTAATGCTTATCACATCCTTGGAAACTTATGTATTAGTAGAATATAAAAAGTAACAGAAATATGGTGCATAAATAGTGCATTGAAAAAAATATATATATAAGCTGAGTAATTCTAGATCATAATATTTAAAGAATTAATACTAATCAACAATATGGCACGATGTAATAAAGGAAATTAAGGTAATAAGCAGAAAAGGATAAATTAATTCACACGCATTTGAAAGTCTCGGTATGACTGCAGCTAATAATCTATATAGTTAAAATAATTAACACAATGAAAGAACTAGTTCTATGTACGTTGCAATATAAAACATCAAAAGAAAAAAAAATTAAAATGTATAATGGAAGAACATGTTTTACTTATCTTAAAGTCACTAGAGGTTTCAGCAACAATAACTTATTCAAGGTATTGGTATTGATTTGGAAGACTCCGATTTTGTCAAAAATGTTAGAATGTCCTGAATTTTATAAGCAAGTTCATATTTTCTATTTGAAATACAAGGGGTGTTCAAATGAAAAGGTATGAAATGACACTGTGGGAAAAAATGAAGACTTTATTCAAAGTATACACCATACACCTGAGAACAACGATCCAATTGATTAACGAATCGAAGGATTATTCCTTGTTCCCAGAATTCCTGTGGCCGTGACGGGACCTAGTCCTTCATAGAGTCCTTGAGTTCACCGTCCGAGTTGAAGCGCTTCCCTTTCAGATGTTTTTTCAGGAGACCAAATACATGAAAATCGCAGGGCGACATGTCCGGGCTGTAGGGCAGATAGTCGAGCTGCTTCCACTTGGTCATTTCCGTGTGTGTGATCCTGAAGACGTTTGCACGCGCGTTATCATGGAGCAGAACCACACCCTCCGTAAGTAGCCACGGTCTTTTGTTCTTAATGGACCTGTGTAGTCTTCTTAGTGTCTCACGGTACACATCGAAGTTAATGGTTCTTCTGTGCTCCAGGAATTCAACAAGTAGCGTCAATTGGACAGCGCTCTTTATAAGAACCTCTCTCCTGTGTATTTTCCGATCTATGCCGGTAGACTCCAATCGCATCCCTAGATGCCTCGCTATATTCTCCCATAGTGGCATAGGCAAATATGTTAACGATTACGTTGTTACGACGTTACCTTTTCATTTGAACACCCCTTGTATTAACTAAATAATATTGCCATGAAGAAGATAAAATTTTAGAAAATAATTTAGTTTAATTTAAAAGGTAAAGTAAAGACAAGATAGAAAGAAATGCTCACGATCTCGCTTTATAGGTAAAGATTTAAAATAATGCAACAAAGAAAAAAAAAAAAAAAGAACCGAAACTTCTAGAATTTTTTGGAGCTGATCCTTTTTACATAATATTGTCGATAGATCTTTCTGATCTTTCATTTATTTCGATAGTTTTCTTCAAGTTATTAAATTTTGGCTCCAGTCTTTAATTATTTTTAAAATAAGGATGCAATCTTAGAAATTTAATTTTTTTAATGTGGTAATATTAGATTTTTTAAGTAAAATAAAATATCAAGAAATAAATTTATATTTAATTTTTTTTCGACATCACAAATCCCATTCCCAAAACAGTTTCATGCTGTCATACGTTAAGAAAAATCGGCGAAAGTCAATAAATTAAAATTCGGAAGCTTAATAAATCGCTTTATTCAATTATATTGGAGAATAAAATCTCACAGATATTTACGGAAGAAAGGTACTTTAAAAAATTTAAAAAAACTTTGAAAATTCTTTAAATTATGCAGCAGCGTCAAATTATTTTATTTGAAAGGGGATATTTTAGATTTTTTTTTTTTCGATGACAACATATTCATTCAGAAGAAATCTGGCTTTCCGGCTGTTCGAGTAAAACTAAGCATTATAATTACAAAGTGTAAAGAGCTAGATAAATATAACTTGGTCCAAAGGTTTAACAACTAAAATGCAGAAACATATCAAATTTGGAGCCAAATTCGACAAGGAATAGCCCGTCAAACTGTCTATATTTTTGCATGCATATTTACACTTCGGCTTGTAAACGCGATAAATCGAATACTTAATAATTTAGATAAGTGAAATTTGATTAATAATTTTAATATCTAAAAAGTAGAACCTTATCAAATATCGAATTATATTTATCAACGGGTTGACTATCTGTCAGTTTGTATTTTCGCCTGTATATAAATACGATGCTCAAAAACGCAATAACTTAATCCTTTCTAGGGCCGTGGTAAGTATGCTTCCCACCAAATTTATCAATCTTTGTATGAAATTATGTAGGTTGGCATAAGTTCTGACAAATTTTTTTAGTAAGTCAGAAACTTAGATGTTGCAGTTCTTTATCTCACACAAAATAATGTGTCATGATTTGTTACTTAATTATTAATTAATTAATCAAATTAAATTTGTCTAATAAGGTAAATGAATCCCTTTTCTTATTCTAATTTCAAGCCTAAAAATGTTTTAACATAATATGACTAGAATAAAATGGCCCTTTAAAGGGTTAAATAAGTGAATTTACTATGTGAGTTTTGCGAATATATCAAATTTTGGTTTAAATCGTTGTCCAAAAATGATGTTCAAAATAAATATTCGGTTTCCTGGTATTTGTGTTTTTAACCACATATGCGATAAATCGAGGGAAAAAAAATCGCAAAAGTTCGCTGTCTCATAGGCCCTTTTTAGCAACTGTTCGCCAATGGCATGCGATTAATATACGTGCCCATTTTCTTTACTATAATAAAAAGCTTAGAAATTTCATATATGGGACTTAGAACATAAAAAACTTAGCATTCGTGCCATTCTCAACTTCACCCAATGTCTACAATTTTATGCGGAGGGGATAGTATTTTTATGAGAGAATATACGATAAAGTTTCGGGGAATGAATTTTAAAATTAAGAATGCAATTTGAAGTCAAAGAGATAGCAAATTTGTTCATAATTGAGATTTGCTATTTGAATAAATAAAGGAAGTTATGTTCAAAAACATTTGAGACTTAATTGCTTTCCCAAGAATATGCTTAGATATTTCTTTTCTTTTGGACCAAAATTTGATTTATAAATTATATGAAAGATAACCTCTCTTGAATCGAAATTTGGTCTAACATGGTATTCAGAATATTAAATGGATTTCTTGTTCAACTTTCGTTATCTAAATTTTCAGGAAAGTAGTTCTTCAATTATACCACATATGGTCAGTAACGTCTCCTACAAAAGAGCAGACGTGCAAACGCGGATGAAATATATATTTGAATGATAAAGATTAAAAAAAATGTTTAAAAAAATAATGTGTTATGCTCATTGAAATCTTTTGCTAATGTAGAAAAGATTTCAATGAGCATATTTATTTCATTGTCTCACTGAATTCTTTTGTTAATAATATTGTTTTTATATCACAATTAGAATGCAATGCGCTACTAGTGGTACATGTATTATAATTTTAAAAATCTTACTTTAATTTTTTCATTCATTTTCTAAATGTGAGAAAATTGTTAATTTGAGATAATTTCTTCAATGTAAAAAATAATAATAAAATAAAATTTCATAGCTGATGGAAGACAATTTGAATCATTCATTTAGCGAAACAAGTTTAATTAATATATCAGTAAAATTCAAAGGCAAGAAATACGCAAGATATGCTTCCTCTTCGCTTTTTTATCACTGAACCTCTACAAAATCTCTTGATTGATGTATTATATTTGAGTTGCTATAATTCATGTGCTAAGACTTATTTGCTTATTCTTAAATGTCTATTATTGTTGGGAAAAGACAATTCCCGTGACAGGTCTTTCTTTATTTGAGGTTTAAGGATGGCTGTTCTTTAAAATTGACCACTCTTATTTATTCACACTCTGCTAAATCGAGCCTGATCCCAGAGTACATGTTTTTCCTTTATTATTCTAAAGACTTTACTTTTAGTATTTCAAGGGAGGGGGGATTTTCTTTTGGTCAAATCTTACTTTACAAGGAGATGTCTATCATACCCTATTGGTGCTAGATATTTTACAAGACAATATTGCGATGTCTTCAGGATTCTATGTCATTTAGAATATCAAACAACATCGTATAAAGGTATTTTAATATCATGTAGTAATAGAGTGCAAAAATTAAAATTCTTTTGTTCTCTTTTCTAAATAAAATGTAAAGCTGTATTTAAATCCATTTAATTCTAGAATGCCAGTTTCAATCAAGAGGGCACAGTAACTTAGACCTCGTTGTCACTTGAGTAGAAATCTACCAGAACATTTCATGATGCATACATACACCATAAAAGAGATCATTTCTGTTCATTCTTAGTTTCAAAAACCCTCCACTCTTTTGATGAGGTACCAAGCGCGGCGGTTTATTTCTTCAGAATAGGGGTTAAAGGAAAGATGACAAGAGGAAACATATAGGTATAGGCTGAATTCATGTTTTTCGTGGAATTAAAAAGTATAATACCTGCTTATTCTTCTACATACCGCCTCTTAGAAAGCACAATAACTGAAAAATGCTACTCGCGAGATCTTGAAACGAACAGTACAAACTGCTATCTCAAGCTTCAAAGTTAAACAAAATACTTATAATAATAAATAATCAGAGAATCTTTTATTGTAGTAGTACATAATTGAGAGAAAGGATTGTCGTATTAACAAAATGCAAACGTACTGCGGAACATAATGTTCAGAATCGAAAGATTTTTTATCTTAACTTTATAAATAATAATTACATTCTCATCTATGGCGAATAAGAGTATAAATTTCAAGTATAAACAATAATCCAAGGATCCGATTTACCCAATAAACAATTCTTCATCAACACAGTTGATTAGATTTGTTTTAAGTTGCCATAAGTAGCTGAAACAAGTCGCAAGGAATTGTTTATTTTCATTTGTATGTTTACTTTTTATTCCGTCTCAGTTCAAATCGCGTAATTTCAAATAGTAAATTTATATTTCTAATTCCTAGTGAGATATTTATGAAAATCGATTTCTCATCTATTGTATCTAGAGGTCTTTCTCAAGTCTGATTTTCCTCTACCTTTTGATCTGTGTTCATTTAAACTTAATCACATTCAAATAAGATGATAGAAGAAAAAAATTAATTAAAAATGCTTTCATTAAAAAGGTTTGTATAATCGATTAAGATTAAAATCGATATCGATTTATATTGCCTGAATATTTTTTGTTAAATTATTTCCTGTTAGAGGTCGCGTTTATGAAGGACTTTTGCAATGCAGTAAATGTAGGTTTGTTTTGGGGATTGAGAGCCACTTTCGGTTTTAGTGTGGTTCTGGTTTGTTGCTCGCTGCATTGAGGCTGTGCTCGTAATTGCATTTCCAATCAGATTTAAGAATGAATAACTACTACAGTATTGCAATAATTGTATTAGTATTTTTACTTTCTGAAGTAAATATAGGTAAGTAATAGTAGAATGTGACATACAATGTAGTGTTGCAAATGTGTACCGAAATTGATTCTGTAATAGCGGTGTTAGTAACTTGAATTATGCCGATTCTGTATCATTCAATTATATTTGCGCCTCCATTTAATATTGGAATTTTTCACTGAATGAATGTTTTGTAAGGTAAAGTCACATAGCTGTTACTCTAAAGTATCTGCTAATTACTGAAATTGAGCGTGAATGAATTTTTTCTCTTTTTTTTTTAACCATGCTATATTTATTAGCACCGTATGAAGTATTATATTTTTTACTTTCGTATTGCAAGAAAGCAAATATGTATGTGATTTATTTAGTTTCTTTATCGTATAAAATATATATTCCTACTGTATAATAGTATTACTTATAAAGAAACGAAATCGGCTTTAAAAAAAATGTTTTCATTATATATAGTAAGATTTTTTCCATTTTAATCGATTCTAATTTTATAAATATTTAAACCTCAATTTTTTTTTGCCTTCAAAGTCATACAATACTAATAAATATTATTCGATATCTGTATTTTTAATTGTAATAGTTTAGCATAATGACAATTTGAACTTTAATAACTGTTTGTTTAAATATTGTTTCTTTTTAAAAATCCTAGAATTTGTATCATTGAGCATGGTTATTTTCAAAATGGAGAAAATAGGTAAAATTTAAAATAATGCTAATTAATGGTTTAATTTTAACTGGGGAAAGAATGGAAAATATAGTGTTTTTGATATATCAATATCAACTTGTGCTTCTAAACTAAAATTTACTATTTGTTATTATTTTTGTTCAATTTGTTATAAATTGAAAAGAATATTTTGTATAATAAATTGAATAATTTTATTTGTGATAAAAATCCAGTTCATTAGAATAATTGTAAATGGTTTTCTTAAATTCTTAAATTTTTTTCTTTTAGGTAATAGCATAGAATGTTATAACTGTCGTTCTGAAACAGATCCTGACTGTACAGGGGAAGTTCCTGACCAAAAGTACTTGACAAATTGCAGTACTTTAAAAGAAGGTCCAAAATATATAGCTTGCAGAAAGATTGAGAATTATGTAGATTTTGTTGTCCTTGGACGTAAGCATGTTTTAAATTGATTTTGCATTTAAAAAGTGCTTAAAAGAATTCTATACTTTAGTTTTGTAACAAGAAAAAGATATGCGTTTTAATTATTTAGAAAATAATATAAAATAGTGTTGCCCAAATTGTGTTTTCTCGTATGCTTCTCTTTAAAACCGAGAGAGCCATCTTTTTTTCTTTTTCTTTCTCCATATAAATGAGCCTTTTTACTTAAAATTGAAACAAGCTTGATGAAGGAAATCTATTAAAGGATATAATGAATTGAGTTGAATGTTAAGCATGATTTGTGCCTTTTATATATTTGATTTTCTTTGCCAGGCTGAAAAATAAGTGAAATAGTAACAATTTCATAAAGATAAATTACTTGTTACACAAGCATATGCATTAGTGGATAGGGTAGAAATCATAGGAACTACTCCCCCTCCCCTTATGAAATATATAACAAGAAAATGATGAATAGTCCAAAACCTAACTTTCTAATTTTGAAGAATTCTTGCATATTTAAACTCCCTTAAACATATTAATCAGTATCTTTCTATGTAAATATGAAATTAAAAATGAGCTCTTTGTTGAATAAAACCTATTTTAAGACTTGCTTCTAAATAAGACCTATCAAACTTTGGAAAAAAATAGAGAACAAGAAGCACTGTTCCAAATACTTGTATGATTTTCTTGACTATTGATAAAATTAAATACTAGAAATGACATACTGTTGGGTAAATGAGAAAAATGAATAGAAGAATAAACCAGTTATTGATTATTTAGATAAAATTTACTTGAAAAAAGTTAATTAAGGATAATTTGCAAGGTATTTCAATGTACTAAGTGAACCTAATATTTCTAATTGTTTTCTTTCCTATTTTCGTATGCTGCATCAATGTTTTTTAAGACATGGTTTTCGCTTATTCAGCCATGCTTTTAACTGACCCTTGAAAGACAAAGTATCATGAATTTATTGTGTTCAAATATTTAATTGCTTTTATAGTCTTTTCTCCATGAAGATAACTACATATGTTTTCATGAATCAGCTATATCTTTATAAGTTGGTTAATTTTAACTGTTACTTAAACATAAGGGAATAT
>JAPMOR010054973.1:33225-44399 GCA_026543865.1 Argiope aurantia | reverse complement strand
TTTTTTTCCAACCGGTTGAAACCAATATTTGACACAGAACTATAAATGCAATAAAAAAATATCACGCATGAAATTTGATTTTTTGAGTAGTTACGTTAACATGCTTCTGAAAATACAGACCGACAGACGCGCTCAGCCAGTGGTTGTATTTGGCTCAAAATTTCATAGGTGTCCACAATATAGATGTTAAACCTGGGTGTTGAATTTTAATGCATTTAGCTCACTTTATTTTGTAGTTATCATGTTAACTTTTATTCGAACTGCCGGACAGACAGACTTCCACTGAATAAATTTTGCTCAATTTAGAGTAAAATTTCATCCATTTAACTCAAAGCACTTTTGAATTCGCAACAGACAGAAAATCGGCCAGAGAAGCATTTTGCAAAAGAAAAGAAAGAAAAAAAAAAGGGCTTGTCGAACTCAGGGAGGTTTAAAACGTGACGATTGGTCAAAATCTAAGAGTTCGAATTTTTGACGATAACCATACTTTTTCCTTTACTTCAAATGCGAGAAAGTTAAAAAGTGATATTAATTATCGAAAGCAATAAATGGCAGCAGTCTTACATAATCTGGTAAAAAAAAAATGCCAAAAGAGAATGCTCTTTAGTCACTTGTTGGCAGCGTGATTGGCAGATGTTAAATACAGCTAAAGCGCCAAACGATTATTTCCATCATGATCGTTATTAAAATATCCCAATTACGACAATGAGGAAATCAGGTGCATTTACTTTTTCGCAACTCGTGTTCCCACAGGATCAAAAACTACTGTCTAGACAAACGATATTCGCGACACCGATTACAGACGGAACTTACAACGAGTAAAATAGTCTGATTGACAGAGACAAAAGAAAAATAACAGGTTTAGTCTTATGTAAAAGGCATATTTCAACAAGACAGTCTTCCACTGATTTTGTTCGCAAAAAGGATACCCGTTCTTCAGATAAAATATTAACTTTTACTTAATAAGTTGGTTTCAGTTTTGTAATTTAACTCAAGCATTAAACGAACCAAAAACACGACATAAAAATATTAAATTATATCTTTTAAAATATAAAACTAAAGCTAAATTTAATAAAAACCATTTTTAAAAAATACACTTTCATAAATGCATTAAAAGTAGTATTTTATTATAATAATTATTTCTTTCTTGATGCTATTTATTTATAGCCACCTCCGGCGACCTGTTGGTTTGATAGGATTATTAGTTGCTAAAACTGCCAATTGTTTCGTCAGCAATTTATTTTTAAATTTAAATTTTGATTTGTAAATATAAACTTAAACTACCTCAAAAGCTTTACACCGTTCTTCTCATTGTACTTTGCATTTAGCTACTTTTTAATCTACATCTTTATGTGTCTAGTTATATTACAAGAGAAAAAAAGAGCAATATTTTAAAAGGAAATAACTTTAAAATGTTTCTACCTTTACTTGATTCAGAACTTAAACCTCAATTTTAAAAACAACAAAATATCAAAAATGTATTATTATTGTTTATTAATATTAATTTATTATAATAAAAAAATATCAAAATATTTATTATTATTCAGTAAAAGCATGCCTTATACTGAAAGATACTGAACATGGAGAAATAAATCGAATTTTCATATTTTGGTCACGACGATGTTAAAAAACGTCAAGATTAAATATTAATAGCAACAATGCGAACTGTTTCAATTCTATTTCAATAATGAAACATATAGTAAGACACTGTCAAAATATTTTTTAATTAATTAAAACGAAAATTATACGGCAAAAAATTTGATATCATTGAAAAAAAATTTTTTGAACTTTAAGATGTTGTTAAAATTATTTTTCTGTTGTAATATTTTCGGAAGTTATTGCGAAAAAACGCCAAAATTTCATTTATTTTCCAAATAATTAAAATTCTAATTACAAATTTTTTTTAAAAAAAATCCCTTCTGGGAGCACATTTTTATCTTCTAACGCAAATATGCGCCAAATTTGGTAGCTGTAGGTCAGAAGGTATGGTTTACACACCGCCAATGCGCATCGTTATTATCAGTATAGATTATAAAATCTCGAAATAATTTTTTTTTTCTTCTCAAATTTATTACCAGAAACACTAAATTGAATATTGTCATTTAGAAATTACTGTCGCGAACTTATAACATTTAGGTTATTGTATTTTTAAATTACTACGATTACATGCATGCGAAAATACACATTTTAAACGTCAACCTTTCAATATATTCAGGACAAAATTTAATAAAAATCTACATTTTAATTTCTAAAGCTGTCTTTAGATAAGTCGTAAGCTTTTGAATTATAGCATTTACATGCATGCAGAATTACAGACAGACAGTCAGTCAATGCCTTGACGGATCTAATTTGGATTTTGATATGGATCTACGCCTTAGATATTAAAATTGTGTACCGAATTTCACAAATTCAGTTCTTTGTGTTTTGTAGCTATCATGCTCTTTGGTACTGGAATAATTAGTCCGACTGATTGCTCGAAGAACCGTCGTATAAGGGGGTCTGTTGCACGTTAAATCCGTCCTGACCAAACGTCTTCCCGCTGGTGTGGTGTGGTGTGGAGAGGGGGGTGCCAGCTCAGGTGTCGTCCTCGTCATCTGACCACGGTTCAAAATTATGAGGTCCGTCCCAAAATATCCCTGGTGTTGCTTCAAACGGGACGTTAATATAACTAAACTAAACTAAACTAAACCGACTGATTGCTTCTGAATAATTCCATTCAAAATTCATAGAATTCTATTAATTTCAGATAAAAACAATTTTAAAATTTACTCCGTCAATCTCAAAGCGTTTTTGTGTTGGCATGTTCACGGACCGACGACATCTCAAAAGTGCGTTTTTCAGATTCAAGGAAGTCTGAAACGTGGAGATCCGTCAAAATCTCGAGTTCAAATTTTTGACGATTGCAATATTTTTTTTCTTTAAATACTTCGCATGCGGGAAAAGTTTTAAAAAAAGGTGTATTGCAACGCATCAAACTTAAAATCGCTGAAAAAGAAATTCTTTCTTAAAATGCCTCCATAAATTAATAAAGCCTCAAACAATTCACACCAAATAAAACGCTTAGTGAATAAATGATACGACCCCATTTGTACTATTCAGAATTCAATAAAATCCCAATAGTTCATGAGAGATTTCATAATTTATATGATGACTTTTGAGCATGATTATAAGCAGAAGCCAGACAAAGTTATTTGTAATTCAACTATTAAACAGCCGTTAAAAGCGTGTAATAAAGGCGAATGTAAGATTTGCTAAAACGGCCACAGAAGTATTTAATATAAAATGCTAGCTATTGTAAAACAAATATGAACGGATTCAATTAGCGATTGCGATTTATATATTTATTGCTTATAATTAGGGTCGGATAACAAGATTTAAATAGAAATACGCCATAAAACAATTTGATTTCTGAATTATACACAAAAAATGATTGTCATTTAGATATAAGGAGAAAAATTCGAAATGAAACATTTTTGAAGCATAATATTTATATCAAATACATACTATAAACAAGCTTCATTTTCGTCAATATCAATTTTATAAAGAAGGAATTCAATAAATAATAATACTAAAGATTACAAAAAAAAGAAAATGGAATTAATATAAATAATACGTATTACATAATTTTCAAAATCAGTGACAAATAATTTAATAAAGTTTTTAAAAAATTTCATAAAATTTGTTCAGTTTATCATTAAATGCCTATCAATAATAAAATCCCCAATAAAACTGAAATAAAACGAAAAAAATGGTCAATTTTGAAAACCATGTAGAAGGAATATAGTAAACACAGTAAAATGCTGACATTTCAGATATATATAAATAGCATTGGAACACGCATTTGTAATTAAAAAGAAAAAAAAATCTTAATAACATTAATATTTTGACGTAAAGCATTGTTGCGGAAAATTCGAAATTTAAGGCCCGGACAACTGGTCAATAACAAATAACAAGGCTTTATACTGAAAGATACTGAACATGGAGAAATAAGCCGAATCTTCATATTTTGGTCACGACGATGTTAAAAAACGCCAACACACACGCACACACACTAAGTATCAAGAACAGCACTTGCTATAAATAATTACACACGAATGAAATAAGTAACAAACATAACAGCACAAAGCACTCGGAGAGAACGCGCAGAAGAGAGACTTCGCGTGACTATTCATGCCTTTTGATCGTCTGCTGGTCTTCGCATCAATCACTATTATTTCTAAAAAAAACTGTTTTTCCTAACTAGGAAACTTACTGCACTGGAAAGTAACATTCCATATTCGTAACGTTATGCACACTGCTTGTTTTTTGCTTTTCGAATTTTAATATTCAGTGTTACAATCCTTTTTTTATTCAGAGATTTTCTTTTTAAACGAGTAAAGCATGTGTTACTTCGGATGGCAAGTCTTTTGAAAACTTAACTTAAGATCTGTTGTTCCTCCCGTTCGCCTTTATCATATCTGCAAAGTCACTTTCCGGCGACCCGTGGTCTTATGGATTTGATCATAAATCTGCCAACTGACACATTATGAGATCCTCCCCGCTTTGGACACGTCAGTCCGGAGCTTCGGTAAAATGAACAGATGTCAAAGAACCCCGGAAAACCATAAGAGAGAGGAAAGAAAGCAAAATATGCCAAACTTAAGACAGGCACAGGTTGTTGGAACGCGGTTTAAGATTTCATACGACTTGGAATGAATGTTGTTATCCATGCAACTGATTATAAATTTGTGTTTCATTAAATTTATGTTTTTCTTAGCATAATTCATTGGAAAGAAACTTCTTGAAGCACAGCCGTTTTAAATTTTCTTTCTTGAAATACCATCATCATGTTCTATAGAGAAAAAAAAAGTAACTTCATAAACATAAATTATTCTGATGCGGATTACCCTGAATTCGGATTACCCTGTATATTCCATTTACAATATGTCCCTCTAAAAAATTATTATTTTCCACTCAAAAACTATTATAAATGACATCCGTCACGATTGAAGGAGGGTCTAAAAAAAGTAACGAAATAAGAAAAATTATTTAATAAAGATGGAAATGCAAACGAAGTAATTTCAGATATTACCTTTTACATCTAAACACGCGGGAACGGTCACTTCATGTATGTTTCCTAATAAAGGTATCAATCATCACCCCTCATACAACACACAGATATACAGACACACAAAGCATAAATTTGAGGACCTTGAATAAGGCGTGAACGCTACTCGAGTTCAGATTTTTATATTTAGAGAATAACATATGAGCGCTTTGTGCTTCGTAGCATTTCAAGGAGTTCATATTTTAGAAGCCCTTTTTTTTCCCCCCGACCGAATGAAATGAAATTTGGACACAAAACTGTAAATTTAGTAACAAGATAACATGCCTTATTAATTTACAGCTCTGCTTTTATGAGTTATTGCATTATATGCAAAATTACAAACCCACAATTAGTCAACCTCTTGACAGTTTTCAATCATTGATAAGGATCTATATTTTAAATGCAAAATTTGTGGACAAAATATTCCCCATTTAGCTCTTTACTTTTTGTAGTTATTGAATTCATTTGTATTCTGACTAGTTTTGTTCCAAAATTTGACAGAAAATCTACAAATTTATTCGTCATTTCTTGTACTAAATTTCAATAGTCTGGCTCAAAGCGTTTTTGAATTACTGCGTTCACAAATAAACATAAAAATACGTTTTTCGGACTCATGGAGATTTGAAACGAGAGATTCGTGCAGATCTTGAGATAAATCATTTTGTCAATCCATAACTTTATCTTTGTTTACTGCATAAACGAGAAAAAAATTATTCTATAAAAGAAATTATACGTATTTTTAATATTACAACATAACATTTTTTTTAGTAAATTTGTATACACAAAATAATTTTTTACAGGAATAACTTTAAAAATTTGTATATGAAAAAAAAAATCACATTTTTAGTAAAAACGGAAGAGTTTAAAAAATATATAAATTTGATAAGTTAAATTTGTATCTTTTCACCACCGATATTTAAATTGGCAGTAGATTTAACGCCAGAAATAGCTTGACGTTTTACTTTACAATCAGATGAAGTTGCTACAAATTACAAAAGCATATCACTTCTTTTTTTTTCCCTCATTAAATCTGTATCTACGACAGACTCTTCTTTTTTAAACTTCCCCTTTAGTTTTGAATGTCATTTTATATAAAAAAAACGCCTTCACAACTTATCAGCATCAAGAAAATACATTAAGTGCTTTTTCCTAGTCAATATCACTAAATATTTTCACAAAAGATTCGTCTAATTGATATAAACCAATTCTCAAAATTACTCGCCCACTTTTTCATTATAAAAATGCAGAAACGGCTGCAATGTCTCGTATTACTGGGGGGGGGAGATGAGATGGTGGTGGGAAAAAATTATTAACCCGTACACCGGATAAAATGTCGTCCAACGAATAATTTTCACCAAAATAGAAATACACTGAAAAATAACGAGCAAATATTTCTTATCTTTCCTAGTGATGACATGACAATTTCAATCAGAAGAATTCCAATGAAACACGATTAATTAAATAATTAGATTCGGTCTCACATCTACAAAAAATCCACAAAGAAATATCCATCTATTATTTATAGATCGCGCTACAATTTATTGGAAAAGGTAACGCCCAATGCAGAAATTAATGGCAAAAGTGCAAACCCGTACTTCTATCAGCCGATTGCACCGTAAGGAGGTTAAAAGATCCCCCTTTGACATACTCAGAAACTGAATAAGCAATATTTTAATGAAAAAAGAGAGGGCGAACCGTCATGGCTTATTGAATTTGCAGCGGAAAACCCCGTGAGTGGGCCTTTCCTGGATATGTAATGACTAGCAGGCGCTCGCTCTTTAAAGGATCAATGCCCGAAGTTAATCGAAGGGAAATTTCAACTGTTTCAAATAAAGCTGCAAGTTTCGATGAAAATGAAAGAGTCAATGGTGGAAATCGCCGTAACCTTGATTTGAACCATACAACTTTTACAGAGAAAATTTAAATGAACCTAAAATTACACTTCTTTTAACACTACAATGCAAGACTTCTTATTTCTTTACAATATATATATATACTTTGAATAACTGAATATAATTTAAAGAAATTATTTTTTAAAAAATTTTAATGATTTTTTTTTGTGAATTAAAAAAAAATGTGTAATATGGCTACATTATGAATTAAATAATATTTCAATGACACAAACTCAATTATAACAATTCTGCTATAACAATAAAAGTTCCTTTTAGCCAATATATTTTTAACAATGGAAATAAAATATTTTGATAGTATTTTTAATGGTAGAATTATTGGTATTTTTTCCAATTCTAATGCCACTATTACCATATATCGCTATTTTGTACAAATGTTTATCAAAAAGCATTTAAAAAAGGATTCTCAAATACTCATTATTGCCCTTCGGAACAATCATTTAAAACGTAGCAATGGCAACGTCGTGAAGTTTCCGAGTTCCACGTTTGTGACAAAATGGTCGCAAGCACCTCCACATCATAATTTGGAATAGTAATTATAAGTTCAGGGAAAGATTAAAATGAATTGGAAACTAGTTTAGACAAGCGCATAAAGTTGGTATAGTTATTAAATTAATATTTTTATGATATAATTATTAAAATAATATTTTGATTATTTATGGGGGAATACAGAACTTTAATGGAATTACGTTGACGCGCGTTTTACTATGGGACTGTTTTAATGAACTGTTTGAATAGCTATTTTGAAAAAATCTAGAAATTTCTACGCATGTTGAAATCGCATCGTAGATATCTGAGGCCGAAACAGAAATAATTTAGGGAAAAACTTTAATCCACCAGATTGGCAACAGATTGGTTAAAAGCATGTAACCAAATGGCTACACGATGTATTGCAGGGTTAATAGTCACTCTTGAGATATAGGGTGTCTCTGAAATTATGCAGCAAATTTTAAAAGTTAATTAAATGTATATAGAGAAGCATTTTTAGTATAACAATATGAGGTAAGAAATGAAACTGTTGGCATAAAAAATAAAAATGTCGAGGAGATAGTAAAAACACAACTAATATTATAGCACCTTACTTACATAATATTTCAGTAAGTGCACAAATGTGATACCACTAACCACGTTACCAAACTGGTTGTATTTAGAATGTGATTGGCGTACTCTTTCGAAGATGTCGGCTGTTTCACGAATAATTACAGCAGCGACAGGATATTTTGCAATAAGGTTCTCATCAGAGTCAATTGGGTCACGTAAACACTACATTTTCCCGCCTTGCTTATGTAGTTACTAATATATACTTGCTCCGCCAACATTTTCCATTTCATATCCTTTTAGTGCTATACAAAAAAAAAAAAATACTTCTTTATATGTATTTTACTTAAAGTTTGACCCATGAATTCACAGACACCCTGTATACAGGGTGAGTATCCTAACCGTAATTCATGGATTCACTGCTAAACCTTCAAAAATAAATATATATTTCCAAGTGTGAAAATGATCCAAATAACAAAATTATAATTCATGTTGTTTCAGGAAATAAATGCACTAGTGAAAAATTTAATAAATATAAATATTTATTCAGTCCCCGCTCCGATTACATCATCAGAGAGCACACGTGCTAACGTAAGTGCTCTATTAATCATATTTATCAAAATATTGTTATCGCAGTAATATTTTAACCAATAATAATTTCAGATCGAGTAATGAAATTTTAAATTTCGTAGATTAATTAATCAATGACCGCCTTCAAGAAATGGAGTTCTCTGATTAGATGATTTTCCTTCAAAAAGACATTGAAATGGCCTAAAGTAATGACATTCAAAGCTTTATAACTCGAATATTATATAACAAACTTAATTCAGAAATAAATACTTTTTTTATAGTTTTTAGTTTTGACTACAAATTAAAATAAACACGAAGTATAGTAAATATTTCTAACTTTAGAGGAAATTCGAGGGATCAAAGAAAAGCTCAAATTACCGATATAAATTCAAATTAAAAACGTTCTAATTAGCCAAATTTCTTTGTGTTACTCAATAAAAAAATCTTTCACACTAGCGTCTTCTCCGTGATAAGATATTATTTTAATTTTTTCAAAACATAGTCATTACTTATCCTTTTAATTTGACTCAAAACAAGAAAAACCACTCTTAATATCAAAGGAAAACCGATTTTTAGACTCCATTTTAATAGCTAAAATTAGAAAATAATTAATTAAAATAAAAATTAATTTCTACAAATAAAAGAGCACCTGCCAATTTTTTTTATTTATATTAAGTCCTACTCTATCTTTTGAATCACAGGTTAAAGTCAAAGCATGATTCGATCTAAAATTACAAACCATAATTATAAGTAAACCTGTAATAAAATTTATTTTATTTTATTTACAATTTTTAAAATTTATTTTACAAAATTACAATTTATATGAATTTATAAGAATTTTTCTTATCCTTTTCTTTTTGAACTTAAAAGGGTAACTGATTTTGAAAGCCAAGTAAGGCTCAATAGAATTGAAGCGAGACTTCAATTCATTCCTTTATTAAATCTTTTAAAACAGCGTTAATAATTAATAAAATATTTGTACAAAATAGAAGTATAATGTTTATACATTTAATATTTCACATAAATTAAATTTGACAGGGAATTCATTTGTGTAAGTAAGTCCAAAAATGGTAAAACCTTTAAGTAAAGTACTTATTATCGGTTATCATTTATAATTTATTTTAATATTAAACAAAAAGTCAATTTATTTTCGATTTTTTTTGACAAAATTATTCTTTGATGGAAACTACTGTAATTTTAAAAAAATTAATGATAAATTAACAAAAAGTATTATAGTAATTTAATTCGATACTATGCCTATGCAATATTTATTTTCTAATAAATATTCGAACATATTTTTGAAACCAAGACTTAATAAACAATTGATCACAGTAATTTTCCTCCCTCTTCAGTTCCATCTATATTTGCAAGCAAAAATTGTTAAAGTAAATCTTCTTAGAATAATACCACAACGAAACATCGTTATATTCTTTATTTTTATTATTATTTAATATTAATTGATACTTCTTAAAGCCTAATTTTTGTAATTGAACAAAATCTTTCGCACATAAATAATTTGGAAGATTTTTACTTGGAGCAAACATCATCGGAGTTCAAGAATTTGAGCTGAGTATGTGTTAGATAAAATCATTGATATTAACTCTCTAGACATAAACACCGTGTTCTTAAAAATTAAGCCTCAAATTAGACATAACAAGTCGAGAATTGGAACTAAAAAATTTTTTTTATTATTTTAACTAATGATTTTCGGTGATCAAAGAACATTACAAGAAACCCGGAATCGTCTTACATTTTCTTAAACTAGAGTTCAACCAACTCTCAAAGAGGGTCAAAGACTTTCTCAGACTGTATACCAAAAGGGACGGGGAATGCGTGTGGTCCAGATAAGGGAGAAATGCCCTGTACCTACCAGGAGAGAACGGATGAAAAGTGTTTTGCCAGATATTGTTTGACCATACTTTCGGCTCCTTTTTCAAGGTGTGGCACATCAGATAGGAAAAAAAAAAAAAAAAAAAACAGCGGGAGTGGTTTCTCTGAAGTTGTCTTGCATATTCTTTAATAAAAGCGAAATTACGGAAATTGAGCTAAAGCAGAAAAAAACTTGCATAGTATTGGAATATAATTGTTACGAAATGAATTTGATATGAATTTATCATTTTTACTGAATCTATCGTGCGATCCTTAGCGAGTTTCTTTGGCTATTAATCCCTGGCATGCGGTTATAACAATATTCGAAAATAGAATGTGTTTAAGATGCGATTGAAACCAAAATAGGACGCAGAAGAACAACTGCTATTACAAAACCACAAGCTAATTTTAATATATCTAAATCATAGCGTTTTGGAGTTATCGCGTTTACATGCTTCTACAAATATTATAGTTATACTGACAGGTGTGTCTCCACTGACAGGTGTGTCTACACTGCATATATACTGACAGGTGTGTCTCCACTGACAGGTGTGTCTCCACTGCATATATACTGACAGGTGTGTCTCCACTGACAGGTGTGTCTCCACTGACAGGTGTGTCTACACTGCATATATACTGACAGGTGTGTCAACACTGTATATATACTGACAGGCGTCTACACTGTATATATACTGACAGGC
>JAPMOR010054973.1:0-17106 GCA_026543865.1 Argiope aurantia | reverse complement strand
GCTATAAACATACTCAATAATTCTGCTATCAAATAATTTGCTATAAATAGATTCAATAATTCTGCATTATAACCATTGTTTTATTGTCTGGTGCTAAGTTTGGATGCCAAGAAACCACTAAACTGTTTTAATCTTCTACACTTCACTTTGCAATGACATTTTTTTTTTAATTATAATCCAATCGTACATCAACTGTTTCCTGACAATAACGCTCATGGTTTATTCTTAAAATTGTACGTATTGTATATTTTAGAGAAGAGAGAGATGATAAATGTCAATTTAAATGCACGAATTTGAAATTTAATTTTAAGAGCAAATTTTATTTATTAATGTAGCGCCCTGTGTTCTTGCTTTGGTAAATTTTAACACAGTACCTTAAACTTTTATATTTATTAAATCGAGTTCAATGAATATGTCTAAACTGTAACAATAATAATAGATATAATACAATATAATAATGGATTATTATTTAAGAAAATATCTGAGGGATTCTTTCAAATATTAGAATCGTTTAAATGAGATCGATTTCATTTACGGAAGATATTAGATTTCAGTACCTACATAGGAAATATAACATTTGGCTCTTGTGTTAAAACATTTTTAACCGAACGAATAAAAGCAGTATGTAATTCCAGCAGTATGTAAATTGAAACGTGTTAAGGACATATGAAAAGAATATCTGCGTTAGCCTAATAATTTTTTTAAAGCCTTGATCATTCAAATTAATTACCAATTATTACACAGATTGCAGTAACTGATTCTGTTCTTTACAAAATATTTTACATTGTGGCTATCAGTAGCAAAGAGCTCCCTTTCTCTTGATATCAGTACTTCCCTGAAAATGCCTACTGAGATTAATATCTTGAAAAGGCTCGGATAGAAAATTGTGCCCACAAAGAAACAGCCCTGCCTGCATTTATCTTAAAAATGAAATTGATTCATGTAAACTTTGAAAATGTACCCCTAACCCTAATATGCAACTTTTTTTAAAAATAAATTAAAAATTACAAGAAAGTTAGAAATTTCTTCACCATAACTACTGCAACTATTAGAGCGTAAATGCAATTTTTCCACCATCTTTAAATTTGGGGGGGGGGCGACTTTTTCACTGATGAAAAAAATTTTGTAACGCATTTTTTTTTCCAATTTCAATAAATTTCTTAAAATATTTTAAGCATGATTTACAAGAATTTATTTCATTATTACTACTAATATTTCATTACCAGCTTTCTTCCTCACTGTCGACCATCAAGATTTGAAAATTCGGCTTGTTTTCACATGCATGGGTTGCAGTAAAATGCAAAATTTTACAAAAGTTTTAAAGTTGTTACAATGAAGGTTTAACTTCAGAATTAAATAAATGTGATTTTTTTTACAGTGCATCCATTTTTATAGTATTTTTGTTCTTTACTGTGATACTGTGATGCGTAAAAATATACAGATAGGGAATTAGGGAAATGTAAAATCAATGAAAAGTACTGTGTAAGGTTTCTAAAATAGTATGAATTACATTATTATTAAAATTTAATATTTAAAATATTTTGCTGATGTAAGACTACAATATTTAATCGAAACTTTTAGTAACTATTAATCTCCGCGAACCAACTGGACATCAAAGGTGGTTAGTATACATTAAATCATTATTTAATTACATTACAGTACACATTAAATCATTAGTAACATTATAGTATACATTAAATCATTATTTAATAACATTATAGTATACATTGAATAATTATTTAATAGCATTATAGTATACATTAAATCATTATTTAGTAACATTATAGTATACATTAAATCAATATTTAGTAACATTATAGTATACATTAAATCAATATTTAGTAACATCATAGTATACATTAAATCACTATTTAGTAATATTATAGTATACATTAAATCACTATTTAATAATATTATAGTATACATTAAATCACTATTTAGTAATATTATAGTATAGATTAAATCATTATTTAGTAACATTATAGTATAGATTAAATCATTATTTAGTTACATTAAATATTATTAATACATTTTGCAACCACAATTAAACCCTTAACTTAGATACTTGAGTATGATTCGTTCATAAAATTATGACATTTTTAAAATTAAAATTAAGTTAATCGTACGGTATAATATAATCCAAAAATACCAGTATTTTACAAAAATTAAGTATTCTACCGTGTCTGAGTTGAATCATTATTTCCAAAAGCCCACAGCATTTCGAAGACAAAAAATGTTTCATCTACTTATACGTAGATGAAAGAGAACTATTAAAAGGCTTACATAAGAAGATCTGCCACTTTTTGAAGCAATGTCATTGACAGTTAAATCTTCTCTAATCGACGAATTAGACGATGCCATCTGTTTTTGGGAATATGCAATCGATTTAATTCAGATAAATTATAATATATTATTTTATTTATTTATAAGCATCATTTTATTTTTTCAGTCGTATAATAAAAATTGTCGTTTTTCTTAAATTATAATAACTGTTTTTATATTGTTGTTGCTTTGTTAGTTTGTTAAATTGTTTTTTAACTGTAGTTTGTTTTGTTTAATTTAACAATTGTCTTTTTATTCCATTTTTGGCCGGATAAGTTATACACATGCACAAAAAGTTGTGTAACAGTATAATTATATTCAAATTATGTCTTGTTTTGAAAATATTTGATATTTTTGGAGAGGAAAAAAAAAAGTATTGTTAAAAAATGATCGCTAAAAAACAAAAGACCAAGTAACAGATCGTTATTATAACCACAAAATTACATATTTATGTACGGTATTTCATTATAATATAAACACCAAACCAAAAATATAATGCTTTAAATATAACAATTCTGTTTCGTTGAGCTCACAGACGAATTTCAAATCTGCTGACTCGTTCCAAAGAAGCAAAGCACAGAATACACGTTTTCTGTTACACACACTATACCAAATATATTTTTGGCGCCAAATTTTGTATGTAAAAATCCAAAGTCTCAAAATAAGGATCGTGGCAGCCAGGTGTTCAGAAGTCGAAAATCCACGCTTTATTTCTACTTTTGCATCAATAATTGAGCAAATTGGTTTCAATCAAATACAGAGTTAAATGGAATTTGTATCAATAAGCAAAACAGACGAGTCTTGCATCAATACCCCTGGACAACTTGGCAACAGAAAGACTATTTTCTGCTGTTAAGGCATCCAGGAAGAATTCCAAATAATCAATATTATCACAGCTTTGGCCACCTAAAACAGCACAGTCGTGTTCATCAAATAATTACAGTTCTCTGTATGAGTTCCTGTTATAAGAAAAAGGGTAAAAAAAAGTATCTGCGTTTGTGGTATGTCAAGCAACAAACATGCAACATATGAAATGGTCTAGCGTTCATCTTAGTGAAATTGTTAGCTTTTATTATCAATAGTTACGTTTGCGTTGAAAGTGATATCTTTTATATGAAATATGGTTCATTTTACGGAATGATTTTTCTTAATATAACAAACTATTTCTTATATAACATTACTTTTTAAATTATGATAAAAATGATTTTTTTTTAGACTCAAAATATGCTTTCGTCTCTTGACAATAACTAGATTAATACATTCTTAAAAATACTGCCCTTAAAAACTAAAACAAGCCCTAATAAATAAACAAAGAGAAAAGCATTTCACCATAACCACAGCTTTCATACATAAATAAATCTTTTTTTAAATATTTAAATTATTCTATTATTGTTTAAGTTATCATTATATTATTATTAAATTTTTCAAAAATATGTAAGTTATTGCAATCGTTTTCTGTATCCGTAATTAACTCAGTAGAGTAAGTGAAATTTTTTAGTTGATAGTCGAGTCTCGTAATTTGGGCAGTATTTCCAGCCACCTATAAAAGATTTATAATGCTCCATATTTTGAAAATAAAGCAATCAAAATCTTCTTTTTTAAATAATTTTCATTAACATGTTTCTAATTAATTTCTACTAATAATAAAGGGAAAAAATATACCTGCGAAGGTGTCGGATTATTGATGTTATAAAGGACAGGTCTCAAATCAAAAGTCATCAAATCTGGTGCAGATATATTTTAGAAAGTAGAAATATTCACATCGGTGCAATTTTTTGAAGTTTTAATTAATTAAAAATTCAGCTAAAATGTTGCCGTTTTTCTGTTCATAATTTCCGAAAATATTTTTCATAAAAGTTATTTTTATACCAGCTTAAAATTTTTTAATTATTGCTGGATATTATGAATATATTTTGCAATAATATTTTCACTCCTTTAAAAAAAATCAAATCGTTTTGATTGTTGCTGTAAATCTTTCAACCTGGAGTACTCTATCGGTTCAGGAAAAGATAGAAGTTTTAGTTATATTAGCGTCCCGTTTTTGAAGCAACACTGGGGCTATTTTGGGACGGTCCTCGTAATTTTGAACCGCGATCAGATGACGAGGACGACACCTGAGCTGGCACCCCCCTCTCCACACCACACCACACCAGCGGGAGGACGTTATATCTGCAGGTGTTTTCGGTTTCGATCCAGATATGCGAGCGGAACGAGGCGTCGGATGACCGGATGTGGTTAATGGCACACTGAAAGGGTGGAAGGAAATTCAGAAATTACTCATAATAAATGTGGGTACCTCAGATTGATTCCGACATTTAACTTCAAAACATTGCATTCAAATCCAAGAATATGAACCAATAATGCGTGAATTATCACTGTACATTTGTATAAATAAGAATTTACCCTAGAATGAATAGCCGCCGTTAAGGATTTCTACGTTACCTGAGTAAATTACAGTGGTTTTTGCTTCGCACGTTGTCAAATGTAAGAGTTAAGAGTCTAGGTTTTCAATATACATTGAACATGGTTGGCGACATCAAATCGGTTTAACCGCTGCATTACTGAAAATTATAATTAACCTTTCGTTAGTTTAGTAATAATGAGCTAATTGACGGAAGACTCAATAGGCTAGCATATAAACAATAAAAGAGGTAACACTGAATGCGAGGCCAATGTTTAATTCACTGGTAAAGTTAGAAAACATGCCATCTAAAGAGCCTTTAAGGGCACTCAACAGAAAAAGAAAACATTAACCAGAGGGAGGACTCCCGGGGGGGGGGGCACCTCGAAATGAGGATGAGATGCTTCCGGTTTGGTGGTTGTTTCTCGCCACCCTGGTGGGTACATAAAAGGTGGGGGATCTAACTCCTACTATCGATGACGGGATGTACTTCCTTCGAGAAGGGTTATACCGTGGCCGGTGATGGCCTTTAGGACTCAACCACAGTTCCCGCCAATGCTGCTATTGCAACGGTCGGATCATTCCGTATTCTTTATGCGTGTGCCTTCGCGCGGGTCGGAAAGTCAGTGAGAGGGAGTGGTCTCCCCAAAACTTTCTTGCATACCTATAACAATGCCATCGAAAGAATACATTGTATGCAACTGGCGTATAATAGTTATGAAATATTAACCCTTGGCGTAATTTAGCATTTCTACCGAATCTATTGCATGATCCTTGGCGAAGTACTTTGGGGATCAATCCCAGGAATGCAGTAAATAGTATCGTAAAATCAAGTTTGTGTTTCAGACGCATTTCTTAACCGATTGAAACAAAAATTTGAAAAGAAACATTTATAGTTATAAAATCACATACCAAATCGGATATATATAACATTATAATTTTGAGTCATCGCCTTTACATGTTTCTAAAAATGCAGATCGACATCGTTGGATTCGGCTCAAAATTTGGCAGGTGCCTACACTATAGATGTTAAATATGTGTACCCAATTTTATCCATCTAGCTCACTTCATTTTGTAGTTATCGTGTAAAATTATATTGGGACAACCGTACAGATATACTTCCTCTGAACAGATTTTGCACAAAATTTGATACACCATATATCACATTTCATTCATCTGGTTCAAACCTTTGAGTTATCTTTGTCAAAAGCAGACAGGCATTTTCCGAAAACGTGTTTTTCGAACACGGGGAGGTCTAAAACGCGAAAATTCGATTTATGATTACAATATTTTCCCTATACTTCGAATAAGAGGAAGCAAAAATAGACGTACTGACAAATATTTTACGCCAAAAGAAGATTCGATTCTATAAGTATACATAATATTATGAAAGAAAAAATTAATTAGCAACTTACATTTATATGCCAGTGATAGTGAAAGTTGAAAAGTTTAGTTACATTAACGTCTCATTTTTAAAGCAATACTAGGGTTACTTTTGGACAGTCTTCGTAATTTTGAACCGCGTACAGATGGCGAAAATGACACCTGGTCTGGCCCCCTCCAAATTTCCCCACCCACAGCGGGTAGACGTTTGGCTCGATTGATTTAATATGCAATCTTTGGTGGAATCCGGTCTCGAATCTGAACCACCTTAAACAAGGTCGCCGCGGCCCCTGAAAATTCAAGTGAGATTGCGTTCCCACAGAAGTGTGCACTCCCCTTCCCTTATACAAAACTGTGTTAATAATTCATGCAAATATATCTTGGGCGTATGTTTTGTTTTGCATATATAATATATTTAAACGATTTAAAAGGTCTAATATGCAACATAAGTTTAAATTAAAGTACATGTCAAAAACATAAAATCCAGAAACTTCGGATATAATGAAATATGTGATTAAAACTTTGGTCTAAACAACAGATATATAGTATCTACATAATTCATATCCAGCAATAAAATTTACTTATTAATTAAGTAAATAAAAAAAATTGGGTCCGATATTTTAGTCACTAAAGCTATTTTCAACAATCCTGGTACTACATTACATTAAACGAATTCACTCATCGACTCCTTAAACGATTGATAATATTACTAAATTTTTTTTTAAGGGGACCATTTAATCTATACATATTTTTTGCTTCAAGGGATCCGAAAAACCTTGGCTTGAAACTAATACCAATAATTCAACATTTCAAATCTTAAATGTGGTGAAAGTGAACGAAACTGGAGGGAAAATAATCAATTTGTGATAATATTCATAGTCATTATAAATATCTGTATTCTGATGTACAAATAAAAACGTTGAAAATATTAAAGTCTTCTATGAATAATCAAAATAGTAGGGTTGTTAATTATTTTTCATCGACGCATATTTTCTTTAAAAATCTTCGTTTTCCAAAAGGCGGCAAATAAACTTGTGTAACCGAAATATGAAATAATGAAGGCCTTCAATGAATTGTGAGATTGTGAATCAGCACAATATTGTGAATCCAACAACAACAAATTATGATCCCACTCTAATTTCGTCCTGATTAATTGGATAGTATTGGTGTTTGTTTCGTCCACAGTATGTACTAATGCATTCTGTTATCTGTGTTTTCACATTAAATTTTTATACTTAATTTATGTAAAATGTGTTATGATTGTACTTTGCTTCCATTCCATGCATTAATTTGTACTTCCAGAATTTTAACTAATTTCTCCCATCTTCCTCTTTTGATACTGATTTTAGAAAAATATTGATTTTTGATTTGACAAAAATTGGTTTGAAGGAAAAATTTTCGAATCAGACTAAATTTTTAAAAATTTTATAATCAAATCATAGCAAAATGATAATTCGTGAAAAATTGCTATTTTACAAACTAGCATATTTTTTCATGAAGATATTTTTCTAATTCTTAGGCATCAATTTGAGAATATGTCTTATAAAAGAATATATAAAATGGACAAGGAACAAACGATTTGTTTTCAATTTTATTAATTAAATTTTACTGACATTAATTTACCAATCCTTAAATCAATCCAAGGAAAAAAAATTAATCTTTTTTTAATATTTTACTAAAAATAGTATCAAAAATCATTTCTCAGGTATTCAAGAATTCTAAATCTATTAAAATTAAATTGCAGGAAAATTTAAAAATTAATTTAGATTTTAACACAAGTATATAAACAAATGCAACCAATAGGAATTACAGTGGAAAATTTATCAGAAGTAACTTTATAGGGAAGGAATATCTGTTTTAAATTTTATTGGCGATTAATTAGCAAATCTTTAAAAGTACTCGTACATCAATATATAAATTTTCCCTCCTTTTTTTACTAAAAATTCTTAGCATCAAAAATTATTTACAAAATACACAAGAATTCTAATTTTATTTAAATCAAATTACAAAATAAATTAAAAAATAAACCTGAAATTTTAACAAGAGTATGTAAATATATGTATTCTTAAAACCAAGGTAAATTTATTAACTAATAACATAATTTCGTTCGAAGTATTCAAACTGAGAAATCAAAACGTTTTGATTTTAAGTAAAATATTACAAGTGAAACATTGAAATTTGGCACTGACACTTTTAAGCATTAAAAAAAAAACATTGAATACAATGGGTCCTAGAGAAATAAGTTGAAAATTATACTGATAACCTGTATGTTAAAAAAGTAATAATCAAAGTTGGATTAAAACTTTAATAAAAACATTTTCAGATATATTTTTATTAAAACTAAAAGTTTTTTGTTTATTTTTTTAATATTTTTTTTAATTTCAATTGATAATTCGCTATTATACACATTATGGAATTTATAAATCTTTTTTTTTTCCCTCAAATTAGTTCTAAAGTGTTGCCACTCATTCAAAATGAAAACTTAATTAAATTATTCAGATCGGAAAAAATAGAACAATTTATTAGAAAATTTCAATACTTTAGAACACAGGAACTGAATGCAAAATCAGTTGAAAAATTCCAAAATTAAAGAATGAAAAGATATCTGAGTAAATAAGCGTATAAAATAACTAACTCGTGTTGTTTTAATTTTTTTTATTCATAAAATCAAAGCTTAATGCGTATATATTTGTTTACCAGATATCATCAAAAAAGTTTCCATTTAAATTACGCACAAAAACTTTTCAATGCATGGTAATTGGGAAATTTTTGCATATAAAGTAAAACAGCAGTTCTCGATAAAATAATAGTATTATCTTTAGATAAAAAAAGTCGATATAAATGTGTTATAATTCTTATTTTACAATTTTTTAAAAAATCTTCAAAGTTTGATAAATAAACTTTTACTTTATTTATAAAAAAAATAATGCTATAAATAAAAAAAATTAAATATATATTTCGATTTCTTTTCATACAATGTACTTAATGATGCATTGTTTTGAATATCTAAAAATAATTTAATTGTGTGAATCTATTTTATAAGATTTAAAGTGAGGGGGAAAAAAAGTTTTCTTTTTTCAAAAAGTAACAATTAAGAAATTAATACTTATTAGTAGTACTCTTTCTTCCTGATATTTTTATTTCCCATTTCAAATGGAATTCCTTTTTGTGATTATAATGAATTTTTAAGCTATAAAAGTGCTAACTTTTATTTATTTATTTGTTTATTTTACAGCGTACAAAATTCTTCTTGCTCTGATATTACTACCACGTTGAATATGAAAAATAGAAATCAAAATATCTGGAAGCCCTATTCCAAATAAAAATTTAAAAAAATTCCCGAAATCAATATTATATTGATATGATTTTTAACCACTAAAAAATGAATCAAAGGAATATTAAAATATGAGTATTGCAATATATATAATCATAAAAGCAATCATATTTTACATAAAAGCAAAATATGAGTTTTGAAATAAAAGAAAATATAACACAATATATATTTTCTCTGATCATTTCTTAATTTTACTGTAGATAATTTATGAGGATTTTTATGTTTTACTGAACAATTTAATTTTTTTATATTTGAATTTTTATTTAAAAATATTAAAATTTCCACAATGCATTAAAAGAATTATTTTTTCGCAATTCATTAATTCCAGTTTCAATTTTTAAAAACTTTTATTCTTATATGAAATTTGCGTTTTGTCTTTATATTTAGAAATTTCATATACACTTACACTTTTATTCCATGGCAATTTCTAAAGAAATTTTGATCATTTCTCAATTTCCATATTTCACAATTTTTATAAATTTGTGCACAGAGCTAACAAAAGGCCATTAAAAATTTTGCTTATAAAACGAAACAAAATGGATTGGATCCAATCAAAGAAACAAATTCAAACTAATGATTAGCACCGCAAGAACCTTCGGACTTGACGGTTTCTCCCACTGTACCAATTCTGGTACATTCTTAATAACACAAAACCTATTTTCTCACCATTTCGCCATTCTCCGGGCTTATTTCCACCTTCAAGACCTCCATACCACCCAGCTCAGGAAGAGCGCCAACAGCGCGTTGCGCAGGTCAAGGAAATATCTAACGGAACTGGCGTAGGTTCTCAGCATCAGCCGAGGCCAACTAATTCCAAGACCATCCCCAGTGAACCCTGCGTGGGAAAAAAAACATGGAAACCATTTTTATGGAAACCACCGCCAAGCAACCCACCGTGTGGTCGATAACCGGTCGGGTGCCCCTTTTTCCCTCCGAGAACATTGGCCACTCACTGATGATCCTCCCGAACAGAGTATCTTGGCCTTGGTAAAAAGCATCGAACCTGAGCCCGAACCCTTTTTTCTGCCCTGCCAGAAAGTGAATTTTCTAGCGTTCAAGGCCGAACATTCCTCGTGGCCTTGAGATGCAGAGGGGAATGACCACGAAGAGGAGAGGGAAGACCCCAGGAAGCAGTTGTGTGACGTCAGAAAATAAGATGGCAACAAACACCCGCCCAGTAACAGCGGCCCCAACTAAATTTTTCAAATGTATCTCTTCAACCGTAGCGTTTGTAGATATTCTCTCAATGGTAGAGAAAAATGGAAGTTATGGTTGAAGCAAAAATTAATTGTTAAAGAAAATAAAAAAGCATCGCAGGTGGTTCACATCAAGGAAGAGGTTGGACAGATAACGTGACAAGTCACATGCGCCATTGTCACGTGTGTTTTCCAAGAGATATTAGCGAACCAACACACGTTTCACCGTAACTGCTGGATGGTTGATAATGAAATCACAGTACAACTTAGTTGAAAGGTACTTCTTAAGATATGCAAAGAGAAATTAATTTTTTAAAAGTCATTCGAGCCATAAAACTGACACAGAGAAGTGATTTTCTTACCAGCATCTTTTAAATTACATGTATAAAAAAAACTTCAATGACACATTAACGTCATATATTACACAAATGGGGAGGGATCATTGAAATTGGAAACACAGCCAATTAATTATTTCTAGGGCAACGCATGAAAAGCATATGCTATTTTTATCTTTAATTCTCGGCAAAAGCCGATTACCACCTAGGGAGGTATCAAGGGCCGCTAGGCTGAGAAGTTACCGCAAGCAGGTTGACCAAAAAATAATATTTTCTTAGTTGCCAAATAAATAGGTTTTTTAAAAAACCACAAATTCTATAAATGATAAAATACTGGGATGATGTCAACAAGTACAATTGCAAAATCAAGTACAACTGACCACAAATCTACATATTTCATAGTATCCACTTTGTTATTTGAGTATTTATAAATACAGGAATTCTGCATCAGTAATATTGGGCACAAATTCTACGGCCAGGCACTATGGAATCATGATAGATAAATAAAAAAACAACCGTGTATTCATAAATTAATAAAACAAAATAAAACTTATTAACCTAAAATATATCATTAATATGTTAAAAATGTGCCGATATATGAAACTTAAATGGCCATCTTATTTTAATAGAAATCTCATAACAGGTATTGTTTAGGACAGCATAATATCTAAATGGGGCCATAGATTTTCTGATGATCTGAATCCTCCCAAAAGTTATAAAAAACATTCTCTTATTCAACAACAAATATAATTACTTTTTAAAAAACGTGCATCATAGCAAAAAAAAAAAAAAAAAAAAAAAAAAAAAGAAAAAAAAAAAAAATTATAAGAAAAAAAAAGAAAAGAAAATGATTTTTAAACCAAGGTAACGAAATGAATTTTAATACTAGCTTCTAAGTGTTAAAACTCAATTATCATTTTCAAATTTCTTTAGAATAATTTGTTTTAGTAAAATTTCCTTGCATTGAACACCAACAAAATATGGAATTGAAATAAATTTAACCTTTTCTTCTAGCAACAGAGATTTTAAAGATATAAGCACACGCACTGGTAATCACAAGTTGACTATTCCACCCGCCCTGAAGCATGCCAATAAATCTGAATGACCGAACCGCCGCCAGAGCATTGGCGAGAACTGAGGTAGATTCCTAAGGGCCATCACCAGCCACGGTACAATCCCTCCCGTGGGAGATACGTTTCGTCATCGGTATTAAGTAGCTAACCCCACACCATTTCTGTAACCACCAAGGTGGCGAGAACCAACCACCATACCGGAAGCTACTCATCCTCATATTTGAGGTTTTCAGGGTGGGATGCACGCTCTGGTAGGCATATAAATGAAAAGAAAGATAAAAAAAAAAGGTTCATGAAGCCTATTAATTATCTAATAACAATAATTTATAGTTCGCAAACAAATCCTGAAATGCCTGAAAGAGAAGCTGCATTAAAAGAAACCATTAATATTCCTATCTATCAAAAACTTGCATAATTTTAACTGTGTTGCTTCATTTCATAAGAATAATTTACCAAATAATTTATCTCTCATAAAATAACTATGCATTAAAATTTTCAAATATGAATACCAAACAACAAGAACCAGATATCATTGATACATCAACAATCTAACAAAAAAAATGATGATGATGTTATCGTAAACCAGAACTTTAAGTTTAAAATTAAGGGCCTCTATTTCAAATGGTGCAATTTCTAAACTTATCAGTGTTTTGGCAACAGATGGCAAGTGAATCAAATAATTTTTCACATAATAAACAAAAATTATAAAGGAATTTCTATCCAAATTATAATTAACATAAACATTGTTCTAATGATATCAAAAAACCGATGGTGAAAAGTTAAATGTCGATAAATGAAATACCGTGAAATTCGTTGAGATATAACTGTTCGTGAAATGTCAAAGTCGAGTTTGTCTGTTCAGCTGTTTTCAGCTACAGCTGAAATTAATTCGAATTTGTGCTCGAAATCGCTTAATGTGCAAAAGCGAATTAACCATATTAATAAATAGAAACAGCTTTTTTATTGCCCAGCTGGGTTGCAGAACTTCAAGGCAAACCAAAACTGGAACTCAGCAATTTTTCCCCCTCCTCTCTCTATCTTAAATTGTTTTGCTTGATTGTGCTTATTTATTTAATTGATGTTATTTATTTTTATTATCTCCCACGTCGGGTGCACCCCAAAATTTGAATGAGATGTTTCCAATATGAGGTTAATTTTCGATTCTTTGTGGATATAGAAATGGTGTGTGGTTGATCTATCTCCATTCCGATGACTGGACATACTTTCCACGGATGCAATTGCACCATGTTCGGTGATGATCATTAGTTCCTGTTTCAGTATTGTTATGACGACTGACATTTAGTTTAAATTGGACATTTTTTAGCAGAGCAGGGAATTAATTAACTTGCGATTGTTTATTTATTGTAAATAAATAAATATTAAGATGAAGATAACAGATTCAGAAAACAAAATAGAAATAAAGATTTAATAATTTTACACTGAATGAATTTAAATATTTCTGAGTTGGCAAGTCACCACTGTACATAATAAAGTTAAGGAATAATATAAATCGGCTGAAAACATGATAAAATAAAACAAGATTTATAACAATGCAACTGTCCGAGAAATCATTTATTTGTCCGCTGCAGAATAAATTTCTTTTATCTATGGGAAATATTTAAAATAACGATGAAGATAAATAGTTATATCATTCATTTTTTACAACTTGGTGGCTTGCCAATAAAATAGAGAACAGTAGTGAAAACGAATACATAAGAAGAAATATTTAATAAAAAAAGAACTTTGACATTTTAGTGGTACTTGTTTTGTTTTCTTAAACTTGAAAGCCTGGTGTTCTTTCTTTTTAGTAAAATTAAAAGAAAAGAAAACACTTGATATCTAAGTTAATTACACAAAATGTGACTGCCAATATAACTATTCTAATATTATATATCAATTCATTTAAATAAAATTATATCGTTTAATATAGTTTTATACTGATTTTATAACTTTTGCTAAGATAATTATACTATTATTTAATATAATTTCATTCAATGTTTTTGCACTTAGTGTTAAATTTTCCACTGCTGGTCAAAAAGTGAAATAAATGGTTCTATGTCAGACTGCAGCCTGTAGTTTAAATCCTTGTCTTATAGTTCATATAAAATGCACGTGTAAAAATTTATGGTTAATGCTTTTTTTAATTCCATGAATAATAGTTTGTCCTTATCTTAATCCATAATAAGAGAAAGAGAAAGACAAAATTAACTGGAAAAAACGAAACCAAAATTAAACTAACCAGAAAAAGTTTTACATAGAGTAAAGGTGTGTGTGTGCGTGCGTGCGTGCCTTTACAGCCGCTAAACTAGCCTTACAGCCGCTACTACAATCCGGAGGATGGTACTATTAAACTTTTTTTTTAAAATTTTAATCAGAATTGTCATTAAAAATTAAGCTAAATTCTCTCAGTTTTCCGCTACAACGTTCGAAAATATTACAGTTGTAAAAATAACTTTCACATCACCTTAAAATTCAAAAAATCATTTTCTCAATGACACATTATTTTTCTGTCGCATAATTATTTGTTATTTGTAACTTTTTTTTTTCAAGGTTTAGGTTTTTAGGTTTAGTTATATTAACGTCCCGTTTGAAGCAACACTTGGGCTATTTTGGGACGGACCTCGTAATTTTGAACCGCGGTCAGATGACGAGGACGACACCTGAGTTGCCCCCCCCCTCTCCACACCGCACCACACCAGCGGGAGGACGTTTGGTCAGGACGGATTTAACGTGCAACAGACCCCCTTACACGACGGTTCTTCGGTGGAATCGGGACTCGAACCTGAAACCCTCCGGTTCCGAAGCCGAGACCTTACCACCAGGCCATCGCGGCCACTTTTTTTTTTTCAAATAAATACTTTAATGATATTTTCTAACAATACATTCTTTATAAAATAAAAATAAAATTTATCGTGCAAGAGCACATTTCACGTGAAAGGAAAAAAAAAAATTAGCTTCTATCAACGTGTTTTCACATCACGTTGACAAAAAGCCCAAATTAAAAAAAAAATCCAACTTTTACTGTAAACCAAGGAAGAAAAGTTTAAGTTTCAACACGTGTCTATAAGAAATGAAATAAATATAAAATATATTTCCTGAAAAGGCTAGTGAAAGATTACTGTTAAGTTCTAAAATGTCAACTATTATCATATTACGGTATTAAATATTGTTTTTTTTTTTTTAAATAATTCTATGATGTTTTAAATAATCTAAATATCGAAAATCTACTCTGAAGGGGGATGAACAAATCAATTCTAAATCATTAGAAATAGGAATAAACAAATAAGAAATGAGGCTAAATAAAGTAAGTAATAATTTTTTATGCCATTTGAGTCAATAAATATTTAATAAATTTCAAAATTTGAAACTTTTTTGCAGACCCTCGATCTCTTGATTGATATTTAATAAAATATACCTCAGATCTTAAATTTAAAAAAAGTTCAACTCATTTGCGACAAAAAAGGATTTAAGAAAATTTGGCGCGATTTTAGACCATTCCAATAATCGCCTCTAAGAAAATTTTTCTTACAACTAAATCATTCTCTACATCCAACAGTGTCCGAAATTTTTCCAAGGTTAATTAGCCTAAAATATAAAACTGATGATTGTAGTAAAATACTGATATTTTTCCATACACGGTCGGATTTAGTTTTAAAAAAAATAGAAAAGTTTGTTTTCTTAAATTTCTATTTGAAAAAGCTAGATTTAGGTTTAGTTATATTAACGTCCCGTTTAAAGCAACACTTGGGCTATTTTGGGACGGACCTCGTAATTTTGAACAGCGGTCAGATGACGAGGACGACACCTGAGCTGGCACCCCCCTCTCCACACCACACCACACCAGCGGGAGGACGTTTGGTAAGGACGGATTTAGCGTGCAACTGACCTCCTTACACGACGGTTCTTAGAGGGAATCGGGTCTCGAACCTGAAACCCTCCGAGACCGTACCACCAGGCCACCGAGGCCCTTTGAAAAAGCTAGAGAATATTTTACTGAATATGATTCCTTAGGACCAAAGGACTGCAAAAAAATTAAAACCATATTTTTTTCAGAAGCACATTTTATGACTGAAACAAAAATATTATTTAAGCTATTTAATTACTTTGAAAGTAAAACTAAAAACTGAATTTTATGACGAATGAGAGAGATTTTCATTGAATAATCCTTTGAGATATCCCATAAATCATTAAAAATATTTTGTAGTATACATACGACGACAATTCTGAACGATTTTATTTTCTGTACTCAATTTTAAAAAACATGTTTGTTGACTTCAACAAAAAAGTTTTTGTATTAATTGAATTTAATAACTTCAAATTAAAATTCAATTCCTTAGAGAAGCTCACAAAAAATAAGGAAAATGTATATAAAATGAACAGAACAGTTTAAAGTGTATAAAATCGTATAAGTTATATATCTATCAAAATTTGAAGCTTTTTTTTTTCTGTAGAAGCGATTAAGACCATTTTACATAAATATTTAATTGAACATTTTACTGAACATTAATCACTGAATCAACTGATCGCCAAAGGCGTTTAGTATAAAGTAGAATATAAATAATGTATATAAAATAAATATTGGACATATTTTCTTTTTAATATTTTGATAGATAAGTAATGCATATCTACTGCATTTTCATATTCTGCATTATTTTCTGAGTGATATAATTTTTAAAATCAATTTTATTCCTGAAGCTGCAGTTCAGTATTTTTTTTCCCCCTATCTCACTCTCATCTCTAGTCAAGTCTTCTCTATGGAGTAAGCCTTATTCAAAATCAAATATCAATTATTACACACTTTCACGTAAAAAGCAATTTTACGACTTTTCCAAGACAAAATACAAACGCGATTCACAATTCGCAAAAAATAAATTTCAAAGTAATACATAATTTTAGAATGTACTTTTGTTCATAGTTCTATAGAACACATATTGTTACATTATTGTTTACATTAAATACAATAATTGAAAATTCATAAACTGACTTTTTGCGTTTTAAGTGCAATTTTTATCACCTGTTTGAATGGAAGTATCGTTGGATAATTTATTATATTTTCTTAATA
>JAPMOR010054968.1:0-13735 GCA_026543865.1 Argiope aurantia | reverse complement strand
GGTGCTCGTGACCACTTTGTCACATCGCGGAACTCCGAAACATCACGCCGTTGCCGTTGCCAATCACAACGCTTGCTTCACCAGAACTAAACCACAATAACTCCATCAGAATTCTCTCCAACGGACTCAAGCCAAAATTCAACGTTAAAATTGATAACACTATAATCCCCCTGGTCTCAGGAAGCCAAATACCTAGGCGTAATTATGGATAAAAAATTAACTTGGAAATCACATATCAACTACATTAAAAATAAATATTTAGATAACTCGCGTAAACTATACCCCCTAATTGCTCGGAATTCTGAATTGAGTAGGGATAATAAAGTGCTTATTCATACTGCGATGCTAAGACCTGTTCTAACTTATGCATGTCCAGTCTGGGCATATGCAGCACCAACCAACATCAATCAAATAGACAGGTGCCAAAACATTATTCTCAGGCAAATTACAAAAGCGAGATGGTTCATGAAAAAGAAAGACATCCGACATGCCCTCAATATCCCATCACTAAAAGACTTCATTAAAAAAATAGCAATCAAATTTTTCTCAGACCTCGAAAACATAGACAACCCAGCAATCCAAGAAATATAAAAATACATCCCCAATCCAAATTCCAGAAGACCCAGACTCATACTAATCCAACCAGAATCAACTTAATAAGTCAAGATTAAAAAATCTTAACCCCTTCAATTTTCATATCAACCTAATAAACCCTTAGTAAATCTGAAAATTTCCATGATCCATCTCGCCCTTCCTATTGGCAGCCAAGATCAAACTTTTTCACCCCATCCCCCTCACAACCACTCTACCAGGCTCTTAGAACTTGCTCTCACCATGTATCCCAGAAGACACCTCCGCCATAGCCCAACCCTCCAGCTAACCTGAATCAACCCCGATGACAGCAGCAAGCCTCCCATTGGACAATAGCCACTAGCAAAACAGACTACTTAAACCAAGACCCCCTCCTCCCAGCCTCAGTCATCTTTCTGAGCACAAGTCTCCCGACCCGTCCTTTTTAGGATTAGCTCGTGGAAGGGAAGACAAAGAGATGTCCGACGACGAGGAACCGTCGAAACGCTTATGCGTGGACGACGGCATGATCATAGAGGAAAGTCAGACAAACGCAGAGGGACGCAAGGCTTGCAAAACACGAAGAGAACTCAAGGTGCAGTCTCTCCCGACCCAAAACGACCTGAAGTGCTGCGAGGCGAAAATTCATACGATGGAGGAAGTAGTGGAACATAGTGACCTGGAGAAAGATGCGCTCTACCAGAAACTCCATGCAGAGAGGATCGACATAACAAGAAAATTGGAGCACATGAAAGGTCTGTTCTGTTCTTTATGCCCGTGTGAATACCCGGAGAGCTGTAGATTATATAAGGCGGAGAATTTCCCGGCAATTGCTAACAAACAAAAATTTCAAACCGTCCCCAAGAGAAAAGCGGCCAAAACCCCGCAAATCCCTCATGAACAGGTCCCAATAACCACTAAAAATAAATACGAGGAACTAAGCAAAACAACCGATACCTCCCCGAATAATGTTAACGAACAGGAAAAAACAGATAGGTTACCTCCAGTAATGCTCAAATTTAGAAATGATTATGACAAAATTATCGATCTACTAAAATCCGAATCCCATGTCACGGAGGCTAGGTTAGAGAACGACTTTATTAAAATATACACCGACACAATCGCCAACCATGAAAAGATACAGGAAATACTCAAAAGTAAAAACCTGGAATACTATGTTATCCCCCCAAAAATCCAAAGGCCGGTGAAAGTAGTTATAAGAGGGCTCCATGTAGAACCCATGACTGAGGACATAGAAGAAAAGCTAGGAGACCTAGGGTTCTCGGTTCACAAGGTGATCCGAATGACGCAGGCAAAAACCCGGATCCCCCTTCCACTGTACTTGGTCGAGCTGAACCGAACGGAGAACGTTAAGAAAATATACGAAGTTCAGACTCTGAGGAACCTGAGAATTACTATCGAAGAGTATAGAGGCAGGAATTCTGTAGCTCAGTGCTACCGCTGTAACAATTTTGGCCACAGAGCCAGTAACTGCAATCTTACGCCAAGATGCCTTAAATGTGGGAAAGACCACGAAACCAAGAACTGCCCCAAAGGAAAAGAGAGAGAGGAGAACCCCTACTGCATCAATTGCAAGAAGCATGGACACCTAGCGGCATACCGTGGATGCGAGAAGTTCCCCAAAATTCACCAGGACAATAGGAACCAACCCCAAAAACCAGCACATAGAACCTTCAACGCAAACCAGGCCAGAGCGAACCCAAACATGAGCTATGCCCAACTATTCCAAAGCAAACCCGAACAGCAGATGGCGCCACGAGTCGTCCACCCGAGTACACCCGTTCAGGTCCCAGCTATCATGGAACAAGTAAATACTACAGAAATCTCGGCTATTTTCGAGGTGATCACGCAGATAAAAGAAATTTTCAGGCACCTACCAAATATCCTAACCCTAGCGAATGATCTCAAAAAAGCAACGACAACAATAGACAAATTGCAAATCCTCATGAGTGCACTACTCATTACAGATAGCACCATTTCTAACTAAAATTCACGGCGGGTTGTCTGAAAATCATTTACTGGAACGCAAACGGGATCAGGCAAAAATTAAACCAGCTAAAACTGTTTATAAATAAGCATAACCCCGATATCTTATTATTGCAAGAGACCCACCTTAGACCCGGTCAAAAAATCTACATAGCTAACTATTCCGGATACTATACTTACAGAGCAGAGCAGGACGAAAGCAGAGCCAGTGGTGGTACTGCGGCATTAGTAAAGAATCACATCCCACATCACGAAGTAATACCCCCCAACCTGCAACAAGTGGAAGCCACTATTGTAAAGATTACCCTCAAAAACCTCGATCCCATAACTATCACATCACTATATGTCCCCCCAAAATCAGATCACAACATGCTTCTATTTGATGTCGAAAACATAATACAACTAGGATCAAACAACATTATATGCTGTGACTTTAATGCCCACCACACCACATGGAATTGCCAAACCAATTCACCCAGGGGCATTAATCTCAGACACTTTGTGGATAATGCAGGCCTAGAAATCTTGTTCCCGAATGAACCAACCCGTTATGGCACAAACTCTGCATCCACCATCGACATCACATTGACCAGAAATTTTCTCTATCCATACCAAATTAAATCATTACCCGAAATGAGCTCTGACCATAACCTGGTCGCTCTCTCCTTCTTTAAATACACCATACCAGAACAAAACACCAAAACAAGAACAAACTGGAAAAACTTTAAAAATGAACTAATCTCAACAATATTTAACATTAAAAACATAGACACCCCCGCAGGAATCGACAAACTCACCGAGGAAATAGAAACCAAAATACAAACCGCCAGAGCAAATAATTCCACCCCGGTAAGATTAAAACAACCCTACTTTGACCCACAGATTAAAAAACTCAACCAAGATAGAAACAAAATTCGTAAGCTATACCAACTGAACAAAAGCCCAGCCCTAAAAACGCAGCTAAATAGACTTAATAAAATGATTAACAAGCTTGATGAAAAACTAAAAGAGGAAGAATTGTCCAAAAAGCTGGCAAACCTGAACAATGAGAACGGCGATATTTGGGATTTTGTGAAACCGTTTAAAAAGAAAAGATACAACATTCCGACCCTTAATGGTCCGGCCAGTGTAGCGCAAACCGACCTTGAGAAGGCAAACTGCTTGGCTGAAAGCCTTGAGACTCAATTTAAAAATAACAACCTAACCCACAATGAAACAGAATCCAAGGTCGAGGAAGTTCTTAACAACTTTCACAACACACAGATGGCGCCACTAGACAATGTAAAACCCAACCTAGAACTTATCCTGCCGTCTGAAATCGTTAAAGAAATTAAAAAACTGCGCGACAATAAAGCTCCAGGTTATGATAACATCACAAATAAAACTGTTAAAAAACTCCCCCCCAACGTTATAATAATCTTCACGATTCTTATACAAAAGATCTTGGAAGTAGGGCACTTCCCAACACGATGGAAGACAGCGACGGTGGTCCCAATTTATAAGCCAGGAAAGGACCCCACAAATCCTTCTAGCTACAGACCAATCTCGCTGCTATCAACTTTAAGCAAAATTGCTGAGAGCGTAATACTTAAAAGATTAAACGGACATTTAATAGAAAACAACACTTTGTGTCCAGAACAATTCGGGTTCAGGCCGAACCTCTCTACGACACATCAACTCGTCAGAGTATCCGAATACATCACAGAAGGATTTGCTAACAAACAGAAGTCAGGTGCTGTCTTCCTAGACATTCAGAAAGCGTTCGATCGAGTGTGGATTAATGGACTCGTATTCAAGCTAATTGAGAATCAGATTCCAGGCTATCTGATTCGAATACTAGAGTCTTATCTCACAGGTCGTTCCTTTAAAGTCAGAATTAAACACGAACTTTCCGACACCAAAAACATTAAAGCAGGGGTACCGCAGGGCTCAAAATTGGGCCCTGTGCTCTTTTCATTATACATTAATGACATGCCCAAGCAATTCAACACAATGTTGTGCTTATATGCCGATGACACAGCAATACTGGCCAAGAACAAAAATCCTAACTACGTGCGTATCGCACTTAACAGACATCTACACAAACTGGAGGATTGGTTTCTGAAATGGAAAATAGAAATCAATGCCTCCAAAACGGAGGCGGTAATGTTTCACAGATCCCAAAAGCAGCCGGACTTCCCAAAATTAATTGTTAAAAATAGTCCCATCCCGTGGTCTCAGGAAGCTAAATATCTAGGAGTAATTTTAGACAGGAAATTTACCTGGAAAAAACACTTTAATTATGTTAGGGACAAGTTCCGAGCTCAGTCACGTAAATTTTTCCCCCTAATAGGCCGGAACTCAAAAATGCATAGGGACATGAAAATGCTTATTTTTACAGCCTATTTGCGTCCAGTACTCACGTACGCATGCCCTGTTTGGGGCCATGCTGCAAAATCTAATTTAAAAATCATCCAACAACAGCATAACCAAATAATAAGAATAATATGCAAAGCCAGACGCTTCATGAGAACTCCTGACATATGCAACGCACTAAGATACAAAACGTTCACTGAAACCATTAAACAACTGTCAATCAAATTCTACAATAACTTAGATAACAATAAAAATGAAGCAATAGCCCAAATGAATAAGTACACCCACAATATTAAAATCAAAAGACCCCGCAATGTACTACTGCTCTAATAATCTAGGCTAACACTCTGAGTTCTCATTAAGCGACCAACCCACCCCGCAAAGAGACCTCTCTGATTCGCTGACAGAAAACAGTAGCCTAGCCTCTAACTTAGACAACTCAACTGCCAAAACCACCAAAATCTACACTCTTCTGGGTTTTCACAGCTCCATGGACTGGCTCCGCCCACCACCGCAAGAACGCTCCACCATTGGACGACGAGACACGCACCCACTCCTACACCCCTGACTCTTGATCCGCACAAGGCGACCTGACTCTCTCATCACCATCTCTTCCCCAACATCGGAACCTACAATGACGCCCCACTACATCTGCCACTAAACCAAAAAGACCAGGGCAAGTTATGACGCCAGGGCTGAAAATCACAAGGACCTTGGAGATAGCCTTGCTACGCAAGGCGGGCGCTCCGTAAAGTTTACCATCATCCCAGCCTCAGTCAAGACCTTTTTCCACTCCAGTCCAAACGATGCAGCCGAGCCCAACAGATGTTGCCGACCGGAGATGGCGCTCCAAAGAATATTCCTTGTTTCCCAGCCTCAGTCAAGACCATTTCGAGTCATTCGAGTTAGAGGATTCGAGTTGAACGGATGTGTTTCTGACCGGACCAACCTGTTAGCGCCAGAACCACCGATTTTCCTTAGGCCCGACCCGTCCTTTTCAGGATTAGTGTCGGAAGGGCCTTTAGTTCCTGAACTGATGATGGAGGAGGTAGAACAAGACACCATGATGGAGGCAACCCCAGAAATCGTGGAACTGCTGAGGCAGGACCACGAGTTACAAACCAACATGAGACGGATTCTACAAGACATGGAGTATGTAAAGGAGATAGACTACATCGACCCCGCCACAGTGATGAGGAAACTACACCAGAAGTTCCAACAACAAATGGGTAAGTGGCAGACTCTTATGTTGAGCATTCCCCCAAAACTGTATGACAATGATACCTTTAAAAGTACTTGCGCGGAATTTAAAGACAAACTAACTGAATTAGGATACTGCTCCGATGAGGAACCTCTTAGCGATTCAAGCGAAGAGGAAGAATGTGATAAACTAAAAGATAAAAATTTAGTATTAGACCTGATGAAGGACGTATGCAGGGAATTAAATAAAACCGAAACACCCGACCCTATGCAAATAGACGAAAACGTCAACCCCCCCCGAATACGTCGTTAGTGACAAAAATGAAGCTAAACAAGGTAATGATAGTGAAATAACCCAAACCGTGAGCAACCGCCAGAACAAAAAAATTGGCCGAGAGCCCATGAAAAACATCAGGAACGACACCAAAAATAACCCAAACAAAAGCAAACCATCCTTAGAAAAGGTCACCAACGAGGAAATACAAATAGTTAATGAAATAGGAGGCGGGAAAAATAAAAATCCAGATAGCGAAGAATTTCAATTCCCAAAGCGTAAACGCAGCTTTAAAAGCAGTAAGGATTTTATCCCTAACAAAAAACCGGCAGCCAGCGAATCAATAATAACAAAAAACAAGTACAGTCCGCTAGAAGTGGACAAAACAGAAACCCCCACTGAAGAAACCCAAATCATGCCAAAAATTCCACCCATAATGCTAAGAAGAACGGCAGAATATAGAGAAAAAAATCAAACGACTAAACACTGTACACCATATTAAATGTAAAGCAAAAGAGGCGGGCGAATTCATAAAATTATTCGCAGAAACTTCCGATGACGTCCGGAAACTAACCAAGTATCTAGACGAACAAAATAAAGAGTACTTCGTCATAGCCGATAGGGCAGAAAAGCCAATCAAAATAGTAATAAAAGGACTCCCACTAAATACAGATAAAGACGAAATAAAATCTGAACTAACAGAGAAAGGATTCCGGGTCGATAAAATTAACCAACTAAGAAGATTCAAAACGAAAGAGCCACTACCGATTTACCAAGTACATTTATTCAAAACTGAAAACATCCAGGAAATTTACAAGATGGAAACGCTAATGTACTTCATGATTAAGATAGAAAAATATGTCACCAAGCAAAATCATCAATGCTACAATTGTCAACTCTGGAACCACGGATCCAACGGCTGCAAATTACAACCCAAATGCGTAATATGTGCGGAAAATCACCCTTCAAAGGAGTGCCCAAATAAAGGGAAGAAAGAAATTGAATTCAAATGCGCTAACTGTGGAGGGCTGCACACAGCCAACTATAGAGGATGCCCGCGGTACCCAAAGACAGATTACAATAGACCTATTCAACCTGGCAAAAGCTTCGCCGGAGCGGTAAGAAGAAAGACGAACCCCCCGGCAGATAAGGATAACGCCGCCAGAGAGGGAGCTAACACAATAGAGAGGAAAGTAAACATACCCCCCTCCCCCCCAACCGCAGGTGAAGGAAGAAGAGATAACGGGACGATAACAACAGAGGACACGTGCTCGCCATGTGGGGGAATAAATGATGTGTTGGCACTTGCCGCTGAACTAAACAACATCTTTAGTGTCATAAACGACATACCAGGAACGTTGAAAGCCATGAAAAATAAGGATAACTTCTGGGAGAAACTAATGATCCTTGCTGAAGCACTGAGGTCCCCCAACGCTAAACAATGATAAATGATCTGTCCTCCGGGATCATTGCACTCTCTTGGAATGCTAATGGACTGGCTGGAAAAATTAGCGAACTACGGGAGTTCATTGACAGAACCGGCCCGGATGTGGTTCTGATTCAGGAAACACACCTCACGGCAAGTGATAGAATTCGCATCGCAAATTATCAATTTTATTCAACGCCTAGCAGAACTCATTTCAGGAGAAGGGGTACTGGCATACTCAAAAATTCCATCCCGCACACCTACCAACCAAATCCGACTCTTAGATACATGGAAGCCACTATGGTCATTGCACAATTCCTAAATCTTCCTCCGATTAACTTTATTTCAATATACAACCCTCCAAACGCCAATGCAGCATTTACCCTGGACTTTGAACAACTATACGCATATAACTCAGCAGTTTTTGCAGCCGGGGATTATAACGCAAAAAATAAAAAATGGAACTGCTCCAACACCTGTAAAATAGGGGCGCAGCTTGTAAGATTCGCTGATAAAACGAACGCAAAAATTATAGCACCAGATGAACCCACCCACTTCAACAATAGAGGAGCCAATATAATAGACCTCGCACTTACAAGAAACATCCAATTCCACATTACCGCGGAAACAATAAATGACCTATCAAGCGATCACCTCCCAGTCAAGTTTTGGCTAGATACAGGAACACCCACGGAATGTGATAAAAAATTTATCCCCAACTGGAAAATGTTCAAACAAACAATATTAGCCAACCCAGAAATAGAATTCAACCCCATAAACGAAACTGAAATTGACGCTGAAGTCAGAAGAATAACAAACGAAATTATAACTGCATATAAAGATACAGGCAAATGGAAAGAAAACAAAAGGAGGGAAACAACCGAAGAAATAAAAGAACAAACTAAAACCCGCAATAGACTAAGAAAAATTTGGCAGAGAACGAGGCACCCAGCTGACAAAAACAATCTGAACAGGGCACAGAACCAACTCAGCAAAATGCATTACAAGAATGAACAAGATAACTGGAGTAATTACATAGAAAGCCTAGATCCTGTTGAGGGCTCACTATGGAAACTAGTTAAAAAATTTAAAAAAGACAAATTTAGGATCCCCCCTCTCCGCTCGGAGTATACAATAGTATATAAAGATAAAGAGAACGCTGAAATAATAGCCGACAGCCTGGCGAACCAATTCAAAAATAATAACCTCTCCCACCCACCTACCGAATACAAGGTTCAAAAGAAGATTGAAAAATTCAACAAGAAAAAAGCCAAAGTTAATCTAACCCCCTGCTCCCCGGCAGAAATTGCAGAAGCGATCAAAAAACTAAACAAAAGGAAAAGCCCAGGAATTGATAATATCAACAACAATATGCTTAAAAACCTGCCAGCTAAGAGTATATTCCAAATAACCAAAATAGTAAACAGCATGTTCACGTTCGGATACTACCCGCAAGACTGGAAACAAGCAGTTATAGTACCAATTCACAAGCCAGGAAAAGACCCAAGTAACCCTGAAAATTACAGACCAATCAGTCTACTATCATCCCTTAGCAAGGTAGCAGAAGGGGTAATCTTAAACAGACTGGAGGAAGCAATCGCGAGTAAATTAATTCCCTATCAATTTGGCTTCAGAAAAGGCCTGTCTACAGTACAACAACTGACCAGGGTTACAGAAATAGTACGGGAAGGCCTCAATAAATCTGAGGAAACTGCTGCAGTATTCCTAGACATTGCCAAAGCGTTCGACAGGGTATGGATCGACGGACTAATATATAAATTATTAAAACTAAATATCCCGGATATACTCGTTAAATTACTACAATCCTATCTAAATGACCGAAAATTCCATGTAAGAGTCGGAAAAGAAATATCTACAAACAGAATCACAGAAGCAGGAGTAGTGCAGGGGTCAAAATTAGGACCCATCTGTTTTAATATATTCATAAATGACATCACTCAAAACGCGGCAACCCGCCTCTGTCTCTTTGCTGATGATACTGCAATACTCAGCACTAGCAACAATAGAGCAAAACTCATGGAAGCCCTAAACGTTCACCTAATGGAACTAGGGAAATGGTTAATCCAATGGAAAATTAAAATAAATGTTGACAAATGCCAAGCCGTATTCTTCACCAGGAAAAAGAACCTCCCCCCCCCCCTCCACAGTTTTACAGACGTCCCATTAACTGGGAAAATAGTACCAAATACCTAGGAGTTACAATAGATAAAACCCTAACAGTTGGACCCCACATAAAAAATATAGGTGTCAAATTCAAAAAAGCAAAAGCAGCACTGTACCCGATCCTGGGCCGTCACTCCAAACTCTCTTTGAAAAATAAACTACTTATTTATAAATCACTGTTAAGGCCACTCATCTGCTATGCATCCCCAGTCTGGGGGGCAGCTGCCAGGAGTCACATAAAGAAACTAGAAGCGCTCCAAAGTGGGACAGCCAGGCAAATCTCTAATATGCCTTGGTATATAAGAAATAAAAATATACTCAAAGACCTACGACTCCCCACAATAGAAGAATATCACAAAAACCTATCCCACAAATACTATCAGAAACTAGACACGAACGCAAACACAGCAATTCAAGAAATCCCCACTTATGACCCAAGGAGCAACAGAAACAGAAGAAGACCAAGAACCCTTCTCATCTAACTCTAATTAACCAAGAACATCAGTCTCCCTAGCCACAACCTGTATCACCGCCAATCAGCCAATGAAATTACTAGGATGAAAGAAAAAAAAAATGTATAAATTAGTTAAATAACTCTCTCTTCTTATTTTTTTTTCTATAATAATTATCATAAATATACCTAAAATAAATAATAGTATTGCATATTAAATTCTCTTATACCTACACCCTATTTATTATGCTCAACATAATTTGTCTGTCACTAATTACCATTTCAGCTGAACGGAAGATGAAAGGCCGCCGAGCCTAGGCGCTTCCAAAAAACCCCCAAAATCATTGGCATCAGTCAAGACATTTTTCCACTCCAGTCCAAACGATGCAGCCGAGCCCAACAGATGTTGCCGACCGGAGATGGCGCCCTGCGGGCGCCGGCGTTCCAAAGAATATTCCTTGTGTCTCCAACGGATTCCTGCCTGAGACCCCCCCCATACAATTAAAATTTCCAACTTCACAACTTATATCAGCTATAGACCTAACCAAGACCCCATTAAACCCAGCGGAGGAACTGCAATATTAGTAAAAAATAATTTACCCCACCACGAAATCCCACCCCCGCAATTACAACAAATAGAAGCATCAATCATGTCCCTAAATTTACCCAACTCAAACCCTATACTAATAGCATCTGTTTACATTCCCCCCTCCTCAGATAAAACATTCACCTTGGACTTAAACAACATAATGCAATTGGAAAACTTATGCATTCTTGGTGGAGATTTTAACGCTCATCACGTTAGTTGGGGCTCCAACAAAAATACAACCCGAGGTAAAAACTTACACGAATTCACCCAAAAGTACAATTACGAAATCATTGCCCCACCCACCCCCACTAGATACGGCATTTACTCTGCATCATTTATTGATCTTGCCGTAACAAAAAACATTTTATTTCCCTACGACATCTCCTCAGTCCCGGAGCTCAGTTCAGACCACAATCCAGTAATACTAAATTTATATTTCAAATTTAAAACCCCCCAAAACAGTAATAAAATAAAAACCAACTGGAAGAAATTTAAAACTGATATTCTAAACAACACCGACCTAACTTCCACAGCCAACAACACACAAGAATTAGACACCCTCATTGAAAATTTCTCCAACACAATAATAACCACTTTTAACGCTAACTCTCGAACAATAGACCCAGACACCCAACATGTAAACAGTGAAGTGAAAAAACTTTATAAACTAAGGAACACCGCAAGGAAAAGGTGGCAAACCACTCGGGACCCAGCAGCAAAAAAAGAATATAACAAACTAAACAGAATAGTAGAAAAAACCAAAAAACAGGCAATCCAAGATGACTGGAATAATAAATTAACATCTCTTCAACCAACCGATAACACACTATGGAACACAGCAAAATACATGAGAAAACAACACACTAAAATATCAGCCCTTAATGGCCCGGCCGGTAAAGCTATTTCCAACGCAGACAAAGCAGAAACTTTAGCACAAAGCTTGGAGCAACAATTTACACTAAACGACATGCACAACACAAACATAGAAAACGAAGTCGAAACAACACTCCAAAAATTCTTCTCAATCAACAACCAATCAGAATTAGAACCCCCCAACATAATAGAGTATATAAATTACATTAAAAAAATTAACACCAAAAAAGCACCAGGCATTGACGGTATCTCCAATCTAATAATTAAAAACCTACCCCTTGTTACAAAATTTAAATTTTACCACATAATGACTCTGATCTTTAAATTCAAATACTTCCCCACAGCATGGAAAACAGCAGTTGTGATCCCTATTCTCAAACCTGGAAAAGACCCTACTATCCCCTCCAACTATAGACCAATTTCTCTCCTTCCAAACTTTAGTAAAATTACTGAGCACTTCATATTACAAAAATTAAACAACTACCTTATTGAAAATAATATTTTAATCCCCTTCCAATTTGATTTCAGACCCAAACTTTCAACAACACATCAGTTAATCAGAGCAGTTGAATACATCTCCTCAGGATTTGAGAAGAGAGAGAACACGGGTGCTGTTTTCCTAGACATACAGAAAGCTTTTGACAGAGTGTGGCTTGAAGGACTAATTTACCAATTAAATATAATATACCCCCCCCCAACTAATACAAATAATTCATTCATTCGTTACCAAAAGAAAATTCACAGTTAGAGTAAACGCCACACTCTCCAAACTTCGCTCCATACAAGCAGGCGTGCCACAAGGGGCAAAATTGTCCCCCACCCTCTACTCCATATTCATTAACGACATCCCACAAAATTTAAACACTAAACTCTGCATCTTCGCAGACGACACCGCGATACTGGCCAAAAACAAAAACATCAGATACATAACACACGCGCTCAATAAACACTTAATAGACCTTCAAAGCTGGTTCCACGAGTGGAAAATTGCCATTAACACCTCAAAAACCAAGGCTGTATTCTTCACCAAGAAGAGAAACAAGCCAAAATTCAACGTTAAAATTGATAACACTATTATCCCCTGGTCTCAGGAAGCCAAATACCTAGGCGTAATTATGGATAAAAAATTAACTTGGAAATCACATATCAACTACATTAAAAATAAATTCCGAGACAACTCGCGTAAACTATACCCCCTAATTGCTCGGAATTCTGAATTGAGTAGGGATAATAAAGTGCTTATTTATACTGCGATGCTAAGACCTGTTTTAACTTATGCATGTCCAGTTTGGGCATATGCAGCCCCAACCAACATCAATCAAATAGACAGGTGCCAAAACATTATTCTCAGGCAAATTACAAAAGCGAGATGGTTCATGAAAAACAAAGACATCCGACATGCCCTCAATATCCCATCACTAAAAGACTTTATTAAAAAAAATAGCAATTAAATTTTTCTCAGACCTCGAAAACATAGACAACCCAGCAATCCAAGAAATTGAAAAATACACCCCCAATCCAAATTCCAGAAGACCCAGACTCATACTAATCCAACCAGAATCAACTTAAAAAGACAAGATTAAAAAAGCTTAACCCCTTCAATATTATATCAACCTAATAAACCCTTAATAAATCTGAAAATTTCCATGATCCATCTCGCCCTTCCTATTGGCAGCCAAGATCAAACTTTTCACCCCATCCCCCTCACAACCACTCTACCAGGCTCTTGGAACTTGCTCTCGCCACGTATCCCAGAAGACGGCAACGGCAACGTCGTGATGTTTCGGAGTTCCGCGATGTGACAAA
>JAPMOR010054964.1:1090-12293 GCA_026543865.1 Argiope aurantia | reverse complement strand
CCACGTTTGACTACAATTTCTCTTATTTGGCATATATATTGTTAACTTCATCATTGAGCGGCACATAGATAAACAAGTTACCACGTTTGACTACAATTTTTTATTTAATTAAAGACAATATTCTGTTTGATATACTTTAAATAGATCCTAAACACATATTAACTATTTTTTTTAGAGGAAACTTGGTAGACGACAACCAGAAAGCGATGATGTCGAGCTCAGAGACAATGAGAGAAGACCCAATCGCGAAAACGAGGATCAAAGGTACAATCCTCAGTATCGAATCAACCCGATTGACAGTATGTCCATTCCTAGGCCTCAGTTGGGTAGGTCAGCAGATAAAGGCTCTAATGGTAGAGATGAGATGTCAGAGAGGCGTGAAAGTGGTGACTACAGAAGAGGGTACAACGGCGACGACAGAATTCTTCCCAAGGCGCATTCCTCAAGACACACCAATGAGGAAGCCCGCCGATCAAGCCAGAGGGATGATGAAAGGTCTCGAAGACCTCCATCAAGGTCAAGCGACCCCTTAGATAATGAAAAGATAGGTGTTAGCCGAATGCAGTATAGGAATAGGGGTTATGAGGAAGACTAATTCAGATATATGAGGAGCTTCGAAGTGTAAATTATAGAGTGACAGGACTGACAACTTTGGTGAGAATTTTTTATGTAAAAATGTATGCTATTATTTTGTGTTTCAGAGGTCTTTCAAAAAGTGCTCGAGTTTTTCATTTTTCTTTATAATGCATCCATTTAGTATGATCATGTGTGAAAAAAATTAATCTGAGTATTTTTTTAAAGTTATTTTTGTATTTTTGTGCATTGATTTATGTGTTCAGTTATAAAAATGTGCATCTATAATAAAAGGCTTTGTTGAAATTTTGTAATATTGTTGTATCTTCAATTAAAGTTTCGAATCTGCGATACACTTTTATTGTATTCATTCAGGAAAATGAAGCATTAACTCAAACTTTATCTCTTAATATTAAGAAATAGGCGATTTATCAAATTTTGAAAGATATTATAAGTGCTAAAATAATGAGAATGTATAAGAAGAAAAGTTACTTCTGTAATTTTCTTTCAAAATTTTAAAGGATAAAATTGTATTTTTAGATTCGAAGATTTATTTTATTTTCAGATAATGATAGAATACCTAATTTCCTTTGAATGATGACATTGTTCTGCTAGATTTTACCAGAAATATGTGTGATGCCTTTACAATTAATGAAAAACTCATACAAAATTTGAAAATTGTCTAAATTTCCAAACGATATTTTATCTATATTTAGTCATTTGCGAATTTGTTCATACCGATTATTATTTTGAAATATTTTTACTTTAATTCTAAAACAATTTAAATATTTATGATTAATGAAAAAATTATTCTTGATATGATGTTCTTATATGGTGATTTTGGGTCTAAATTCTTGGACAAGATGAACACATATTTTTTTATTTATATTACTCTTAAAGGGTTTTGAAATGTTTGATAAATTGTTAACAGTATTTTGAATTCTGATTCTAATTTAATTTATTGATTACAAGAGTTTTTTAATTGCATTTCGAATAGTTATGTTGGTTTTTCAACATTTTGCGTAGCAAGGAATTACGTTCATCATTTGATAATTCATTCAAGGCTAAACCAAATTGGAATATTCATTCAAATTCTCCATCCAAATATTAATTTTAGATGACCAGGTACCTTTTTTTTTTCAAATTGTAACTATTGTTTTTCGATATTATTTAGTAACTCACATTACATTAAAAGGAGATTTCCTATTATAATAACTAATGATTAATTTACCACCTCAACCTTATATAGAAGAAGCCTTTCAAAATACGAGCGAAACATAATCATCTTTTCTTAATCAAATTTCATAACATCCCCCTACTCTTTTTTAAGAAAAAAATATTAAATATATACTCCATCCAATTCTTTGTTCCTTAAACAATTTTAAAAGTTACAAAAAGTTAAATTTGTATAAAAGTTGACAATGAATATTTTCTTGTAGATAAAGGAAATTTTTGCTGTATAAATAATATATCTAATATAAAATTCAGAATATACTGGGAGCTTCAAAACTTCTGATAGGTACAAAAAGAGGTACAAATAGAGTATGATTAGACAGACAGAAATCACCATACAAAGAATATATGGTCGGAATTCATCTCAATTTGCGGATTTTGATTCGATTTGAATTAACGATTAGTAATATACTGTCAAAAGATAAAAATTATGGCTGAATTCTTAATAGAAGAGGCAACATAAACAAATTCAAATGGATATGATTAATGAAGAAGCTCCTCATTTTTCCATGATTCTCATATTTTTGAAAATAGAAAAACATTTTAAATTGGCGAAATTCTACTTCATCATAATTGACTCGAAGGTTTTTCGCAATTTTTAGTTGCTTTCAACTTAAGTCTGAAAAACGGTCTTCAAATACTAAATTCGATTACTTTTTTCTTACAAGCTTTTGACACTTCATCACTCTCTTTCATTTTTTTTTCTGTTTTAATATTTATTAGAATTACATGTATAATTAGCGACAATAGTTTTTAATTCCTTAATTCCCAAGAAACTGCAAAAACCAAAAGACTTTCACCACAAATTTGTTGGTTATGATGAAAAAATAACTTGGCGAATTTGAATCGGTTTACGGTTTTTTTTAAGCAATGCAGTCATGGAAAATAGAGAAAAGTAAGTATATTAGTAAATATATTCATTATCACCAGTTATTACAGTTTTTAATTCAAATAAATTGATCGCGCCACTTTAAACTATTACCTTTTCAATTTAAGACATCCATGTAATAAATGAGCACTATAAATACAATTCTACTACAAAAGACATGTCAAAGGTCTATCGCAATTTGAAATTAAAAATGCTTTATTACGGGATTCTAAACATGAAGATATGCATAAGAGATTTCATTGAAACTAAATAAAATTAGTATTCAGGCGAACTAGAAGCAAAGTGTTCAATCGGAAATAGGTTTGCATCCTTTCTAAGCGTTTAGTGAGAAAATTTATTCTTCTAATCCCTCCTATTCTTCTTAATTAGTATCGATCCTATTTTGAAATGTGAGCATTAATTATACATTTAGCGAACTTTTACTTAAAGTAGAAAAATTTATATCATTATATTTGAAATCGGGTAACACCTTAATTTAAGAAATTACGAAAAAACAAAAACAATTTTTCATCATCTTCAATTTCAAAAAAATATTTTTAATGCTATTTAATTTAATAATCATGAAGATTTTTTTTTCTTAATTTTCATAATTTTTAAAAAATATTTTTGACTAGTTTCCAACAACATATTTCATTGTTTTATACAATATTTAATCACGTGATTTTCTTCCGTTGTTGAAAGACAAAAAAGTTGTTCAATATCTGCATAGTATAAAAACGAATGAAACAAGTGGTTAAATACTGGGATAGTCAGTTTGCACTGAGCATTTATATATTTTTATTATTATAGGAATTATTATTAATTATTTATATTATTATGTGTCTGATCTGAATTACAAAGGTCCATGGCGAAATAAATATATGTAAGACAATTAAAAAAAAACCACTTATTTAATATATGATAAATCGACGGAATCATGAATATAAAAGTTATATTTTAAGTTGATATAGATCTGATGTTCTTGGGGATGTGCAACAACAACAACAAAGTTACATCTAAACAGTTTCAATGATATTAAATATAATTAATGTCTCAAATGAATCACCTGGTGATCAAAGGCAACTAGTATTCAATAATCTTTTGAAATAAGCAAAGTAAATGGATAAATTGTTTTCATAAGTAAAATCACTTCATGACCGTGATTATTGTTATAATTTAATAAAACTAGTATTAAGATTAAATGGAAAGATATATGAATTCAGATGTTTATTAAAGCTGAAAATTTAATAATTTCAGCCAGAATCGATTGCAGATTCTCGGAATCGGGATGGCAAAGGTCCTTGGTTGTGTGTTTCACCAAAATTCTATTTTGACTTGGTGATCTTGACCGAAAAATCTTCCAAATATATTGTTACAAACCTGCAATTCGGCTTCCCAGCATAGTTTGTTCCATCACTGGAAAGAAAGTTTTACAGTCATCTGAATGGGACGAAGTCCAGGTGTGCGTCGGAGGTCCCAGAGCTTGGCGACTTTGGCGCCAAAATAGATAATACCCGAAACTTCGAGAATTTTCCCGATCCGTTCAGTAGGAACCGAGATACGCCTCGAACGTTCCTGATTGGTTGAGAGGCTTCTAGCCCCGCCTCCTGAGACCTATAAAAGGAAGCGGCCGCCGCTGCCAAAAGAGACGACGGAGTAGTCCGAAGACGGAGCGGCCAAGCCAGTAGTCAGAGTGGACGAAGTGGTCGAAGAAGAATAAGCGGAATCGACGGAGCGAAGTCGGAGAAGTAGAAGACGGAGTAGTCGGAAGCGACTGAGTCAAGCTAGTGCTGAACTGAGCTGTGCGCTACTGTCTGCAGTAGATTCTGATTGCGTGTGCTGTTGTTTGCTACACGTCTCGGGTGAAGATAATCGTCTTCTGTGCTGTATATAGTTGTCGCTTTTGTGCTGTCCTGTGTGTCTTCGTGTAAATAAACGTCGTTGTTTTTATTTTCTACTTCTGTCTGCTGATTGAGCGTTCTTTACACCATATCACTCCCACTATCCAAATGAACCCCGGTAAAGAAAATTTCGCAACAATATCTTTTCCCAACTTATGTACAAATTTGGAGGTATGGAGTTTAATTAGATTTTACATTCGTCTAAACACATTTAATGGACAAAATCCATCTAAATAGCTATGCTGTATCTTTAAAACCAAACGACTACGATCTAAAAAAAATTTAAACTGATGTGAAAAATATGAATAAGTAAGGATTCAGAATTGCAAAGATTTTATGTTGTTGGAAAGTAAATAACTTTGATGAAACGAATTCGGCATTTAAACGTAACTCAAAGTTATGATTTAAATAAATACAAAAAATAAGATTAATTCCGGGTTTACACTAGACCAGTTATAAGATGGCCTAGACAGCGCATGCATAGAAAGGGACTATATTCCTGTTTGCTACAGTTTCATAAGATAGATTCAGGCATTCCATGCTTGTCTATAAATTACTGTTTTGCATCTCTGAATTTTTGTTTTTTACTGCATATAGTATTAAAATGATGAATATTTACACAAAGAAACATGGTAAAATTAAAAAAGTTATATATACTTAAATATAGGAAACTATAGAAAAGAAATGGCAAATAAAATTTAAAAAACACACAACATCAGAAAGAACACTCGCATTAGAAAGAACAAAGAGCAAAAAATGTCAGAATTAATCTATGACAAGTCATCAATTTTTTCACGCCAAGAAAGTCGTCAAATTCTACAAACCCATGCGTAGTAAGGGAAAAAAAAATACAGTGGAATGTCGTGTCCCATCGGGATAGTTACTTGCCATGGACTGAACAGTATTTTTCAACTTTTCTACGCATGCACTGCCTGCTGGCTGTCTTATAACTGGCCGAGTGAAAACCCGGCATAAAAATTAAAAAAATAATTACATTTGAAAGCCCGTGAAATGAATCTTAGTTTCAAGTGAGGAAAATAAATTATTATTAAAAAACAAATTGAAAAAATAAATTGGTTTTGATAACTCGCGTGATTAAATTAGTGTTACTAAAAGAAATAAGTTATATGTGACAAAATAACTGAACTTTTTCTATTCAGTGAGAGTAAATGTAAAGCTTCGCAACCACAAACAAAAGCTAAGTTTAAGAGCTATAGAGATTGTTTATTTTTATTTCAAGGTGAAACAAACAATGATTTCTTATCAAAGTCGATAATTTTAGAAGAAATAAAAAAAATGAGCTGATAAAAATCTTAACGCTGTTCACGTGTTGTCATTTAAATCCTACACGTTCTTTCCTTCACGGTCATTCCTTACTCCATCGAACCATTTACTTAATATAGAACAAACATATTGGCAGTCAAGTTAAACAAAGTATAAATTAATAGTTCAGTTTTTATATTTTGAAATTATGTCTTTTTAAAGACATCTATTTATTAAATGAAAGTGTATAATTGATGGTAACAATGGCATAAAATACGTAAAGGGAAGAACAGCAGATTTCCATTCTGACTCTATTACACTTGCTGTTGAAAACCCAATCGGTATTAAAATATGTTTGTGATAATATAAATGTCTAAAAAGATATGAATGAAATTATCTTTCATAAATTGCTGCTTTCTGCACGTGATTTTTTTCCCTCAAATAATAAATAATTTATATTTTAACAGGATTCATCTCCATGTCACGTTGCCAAAATATGTGAAAACTAATTTTAAGACAATCATATTTCAACCTTTGAATTTCCAGGAAATAGCTAAGATCTTAAGAAACGAAAATCTATTTAGCTGGCAAATGAGATTTATTACATAGGAGAAACTCAGCAAATCCAATTCCTTAAATCAGTAATTATCTATTTATAACTAGCTAAAATCATTGGTGAACTACATGGGTTTAGTTTAGTTTAGTTATATTAACGTCTCGTTTGAAGCAACATTTGGGCTATTTTAGGACGGATCTTGTAATTTTGAACCGCGGTCAGATGACGAGGACGACACCTGAGCTGGCACCCTCCTCTCCACATCACACCAGCGGAAGGACGTTTGGTCAGGACGGTTTTAACGTGCAACAGACCCCCTTACACGACGGTTCTTTTGGTGGAATCGGGTCTCGAACCTGAAACCCTCCGGTTCCGAGGCCGAGACCTTACACCAGGCCACCGCGGCCCGTGAACTACATGGGAAGACGTTGTGATGTTATAAATGATACTAAGGTTTAATGAACAAATATTAATTACCCTGATTGAGAAGTTTTGCTTGTGTATCCTTTTACTTTTCTATTACTTCTGTTCCAGTATCAGTATCTATTATAAAAGTTATTTTATTAAATTCTTGGCTAAATTATCTTGGAAACTGGAAACAACGGCTGTTACAAGCCATCAAAACTCAAAAATGCGGTTTTTGTCAAAAGCTTTTGGAATTTTGGTCACTACAATAAAATACAATTAAAAAGTGGATAAATTAGAGCTCATAACAAGAAAACAATTTTATTCATAGCAAATTCGATCTAAAATACAATGTACGTAACAAAATTTGTAATTTTTTTTGTTGATGTTTAAAAAAGATATGTACATAAAAAGGAAATTAATTGATTAACCATCTGAAAAACTGATAGCTATTAAGATCTATTTAATACTTTACGTTGCCTGGAATTTTAAGTCCATCTTTTTTCATGACTGCAATATTCATTTAATCAAAAATTTTCATCTCCGCTTTGATTCTACGAGCCAATCTAACAATGGTGGAGAAAATTCTTGCAAAGTTAAGTTCTTCAACATTCATAATTCTATTCCACTGAACATCGCTGCCAAAGAAAATAATAATATTCTGTTTACCGAATAGTATCATCTCCGTTTTACGCTCTATATAAAACACTATTTTTACGATTTTGCAATAGACCTTTCTGCTGTTAGACAGCATTTTCAAATCATTTCATTAAAATTTTAAATTCTATGTGAAGAATATTTTAAGTCACAAAATGTGCAGATATATGCATCTTTCGCTATTTTCTCAGTTGTGAAATTGTCCGTAAAATTTATTTAAAAATTCAATAGCCATGAAATAAGGTACACAAAAATAAATTAAATGAATCAAATTTCAGGTTATCATGTGGAAACATTTTTTAAGTCACGTGGTATTATTGCGACAGAAAAAAATCCTGTTCTGACATGATTCATATTTTGAAATCTCCAGCATTGAGAAAAGCTGAACATCTGAAAATCAATCGAGTTCTAAACTTTTTTTTTAATAGAGACCAGTTTTTAAACAGTCTCCTTCTCGTGCATTTTATGGCTTTAAAAACCTCAAACCAAAATAACACCATGTTCTCACTTGATAAGAAAAAATTATGAATTGCTTTAAACTAGCATGAAACTGTAAATTCATCAATTTTATTTCGAACCACATATTCTAAAACAATGGCAATCGATACCGTTTTCCGGAAGATAAGATTATTATGACAACTATGTTTTTCAAGTGTTCTTTTTTTAAATCATTGTTATTTTTTTTCATATCATCGTTCGATATTGTTTACCTAAACTAAGTTATCATTAGACAAATGAATACACATATCATTTTAAATTTGCTTACCTTATTTTAAGAAATATTAAAACTCAATAAAAATGCTTTCACTTTGTGTACAAGAGAGTAAAAAGGAATGCGACACAACAATTTGCATTGTCTGATTAGGATTTGAAGGATCAGAATTGGAGTGGTTTAATACTCTATAAACAATAACTTTAAGCTGATAAATAGTTGATAACAAAGAGAACAGAATTCATTTTACAAATGAATTGAATTCCTAATCAGTTAATCCAGTTTCTTTTCTATGAAGTTGTTTAGAATTTTCTTTTCTAGAATAAGAAAATTATTAATTTCTGCGTTCGATTCAAATCAACTAATACAAAAAAACAGTTTTTCGCATTTCTCGAAATGATAAAGAATTTTCAAACCCTATTAGAACAACATGTCGAACAATATATTATTCAATATCTATCCGACATTGGCCGGAATTCAGTACAACGAACAACCTGGTGGGAATATCGTATAATATCTTGTGCTAACAGGGAATTTCTTCCACAATTTATTAAAACAAAATATCAAGTTTATTAGAAATCTGGGGAATTTTTCAGATCAGTCTTCAATAACAAAATCGTAATAATGAAAAAAAAAAGATTTTGTTGTATTTGATCTTAATGGTTATTATTCCTGAAATCCTATTAATCGCTTTCGTACTGCCATTATAAAGCAAAAGACCATTAATAGGAAGGTATATTAATAAACACTATTTCTCGACATAAATCCTTTCATGTTAAGGCATTTGCTGCAGCACAGGGTCAGTTGGAAAATCCAGATCTCATAGAACGCTGTTGGCTATAAGTAGGCCACTGTGTGATAGCCCGTATAATATCGTCATCAAATTGAGTTTGTGATCTTTGAGGAATCTCTCCATGCCCTCAAACAGAAGAAAACATGAATGTTCCATGTTCAGAATACTTTTTGTCAAGTTCGAGAAGAAAGATTCCCTCATTCGTGCAAAACTTCGAAAATTCGATTATGAAATTTTAGAGTATCTATCATACAGGCCGAGTATGGCACCCACAGATTTTTTTTTGTTTGGACCCATGAAGAGGTTCATCGGGGGTTAGAAGCTCAAATATGAAGGCAATTTCAAAGGGACCATTGCTTTCAGCCAGTGGTATTTTATGATATCTGTATTTTGCAACTGACTCAACACTGGGACAAATGCCTCAACATGAATAGTATTTATGTCAAAAAATAGTCAATTGGTAATGTAATAAAAGATGGATAACAAAATTATTTTTAAAAACTTAACTTCATTTGCTTCATTTATATAAGGAGAAAATTTGTAATTGATCATCTAACTCACTTCTTGATGCATTAGAACATTACAATTGTATGTTTTCGATGACAATATATTATTATTTTTATCAAGTTAATTATCTGAAATAGCTGTGATATCAGCATATTACAGAATACTAATATCATTTATGATACACTAATTATTCCTTAATCTAGTGATTTAATTAAATTTTGATACCAAGATTAAACTAAATTACTAATGTTCATTTAATTAAAGTTGATTGTCCACTTCGACAATATGGCATGTGGCGCTACCTGGGGTGAATTTAGAAAACTTGATTTTTAGATCTGAAAACATTTATGATACTAAATTATAGGGCTAAGAATAAAAAGAAAAAAATAATTAAAATACAAAAAGGCTTACTTTATAAGATACTAAAGAAAATGCGTTTTATTAATAGATAGTCACTTTTTTATTATAAAATGCATTAAAATCGCTAAACATAAACAACAACAAAAAATGTGTCGGACTAAAAAAGATCTAAAACTTTCCAAAATATTTTTGGTCAATTGTTCCTGATATGCGACGGCAGGTTTAGAAAAATATATGAATATGTAATATTTATGGCATTATATGTTACTTATTTACATATCATACATGAGTCTATTATATATGTGTATAGATAAATATATCTTGATATAATCTATCTAAAGTTATCCGAATTATTAGAAGCAAAAGACTATAACTTGTATTGGGGAAGAACATACATAATATTATGGGAAAAGTATTAAAGGGAAAAAAATCCAACCAAAAAAGTTAAGGAGTCGAAGCAAAATTATTTTAAGTGCATATAAAGCAATGAACAAATAAAACTTATTCAAAAAAGGGATTAGCATAAATGTCTGAAACTGAATCCAATTTATGAGGCCTTAACTAAAAGCTTTTTTTTTATTTTATCCAATATAATAAAATTATCGAAATAGATATGAACTTTGTCACATGATTTCTATTGTTTTCAGTAAAGCAATGGAAGATTTAAAAAAATTTTAAGATAAATTTATATTGAGAACAAAATCGCGATAACAAACAATGCGAATATATTTTCTTCTATTGCTCTCTACTGTATGTAGAATGACGTCTTAAATGCGCTGATATGCTTGGGTAGAAATAACACGCAAGAAATGTTATTATTGTTTTATATTTCCTATATGTTATCTTCGGCGCCTATTGTTATATGAGAAAAACTTTTCTTAGGAGTATCTTTATTTAATTAGCAAATAACTATATTAATCAAGATATGCGATCGATCATTGCTGTCAAGCTTATAGATATTGAATAGCATTTTATATACTGCAAAGCGAGAATAGTCTTTTAATTTCAAAAGACTGGTAGTTTTTTAATCAGAAAAGTAGGCGTGTAAATTTCGTTCCAGAAAGTGCAGAATGACACAAAAGATCACAATAGGAAAAGGTGTTATCGAGTCAGATGATAAGTTTTGCTTATCTCAAGAAACGAAACTCGATAACATTGATAATTTTTTTTCTTTTTCTTTCCACCTGAGATCGATGAATTTCAGTATTCCAAATAAAAAAAAATTTGAAGGTAATTTAGGATAATTTTTTTTATAAAATAGAATTTTTTTTATTAGTTTGATACTTTAGTAAAAGCATGAGCATTATCATGTTATAAAATATAAATAAATATTTGTATCATTACATACAAAGGATGTCCGTTTTGAAGAATAAGT
>JAPMOR010054961.1:58355-94850 GCA_026543865.1 Argiope aurantia | reverse complement strand
AGTTATCTGTTCAATGATATCAAGTTAATTTTTGTGCTATTTTTTTTCTTAACGCTAATACATTTGAGATTTGAAATTAATATTCATCATCTTAAAACACAAAAGTTATCTGTTCAATTATATCAAGTTAATTTTGTGCTATTTTTTTCCTAATGTTAACAATTTTTAAATAAATATCTTTATTCCTAATTTTAAACAATTACTTTAGTATCCTGAAATTCAAGTCTTTTTATTATTTCATCAGATATTAAATGGCGTGATTTTTTCTGCAATATAATTATCTGACCATTTAAAATTATTTTTGAAAAAATCTATTTTGCAACCATGCATTATATATTGTCTCTGGCACTTGAACAAAGATAAGAGTGCTCGAGAAAGACAAGATTCACTATAGAGGCGGCTATATCCTTCGATTCCAGTTTGGGCATCTTGAGCATGATTGGCTGTTCTGGTCATATGATTCACTGACGTTTACTCATTGCAACGGAAAGATTGTTTTGAACCTATTTTCGATTAATTTTAAATATGATTGTTGCTTGAATTGCAAATATTTTGAATGTACTTTCGATTATTTATAAGCATAACGGAAATGGCAATGTGTATGATTAATTTTAAATCTAAAACGATTTGGTAACATCGTTAATTGCGATTAATCTTAAATATGATTGTAGTTTCTTTTTTGAAATATTTTGAATGTACTTTCGATTATTTTTAAGCATAACAGAAATGTGTATGTATATGATTAATTTAAAATGTGTTATTATTGTGTATTCAGATTTATATTTTATTAATGCATAAAATCCAGTAACAAAAGCCTTGATAATGTAATATTTTTAGTTATTTATAAGTGCAATTATAGTGGGCATTTATAAACTAGTATCTTTAATTCATTTACAAATGTAATTATTTTGGGAATTAATGTAAACATAGGGATAATACTTCAGTGAATCACATGACCAGAACAGCCAATCATGTTCAAGATGACCTGGAATCGACGGATATAGCCGCCTGTTTCACTGCAAGCTTCAAAACCTGTTAAAGTTTAAATCTTTTTAAAAAAATTCGATGGCATACATTTGAGATTAGGTTCTTTCTGGAGTCAGGACAAAACAGATCACACAGATGATGAAATATGATCCCAGTACAAGAGAGTGTAATTCAAAGTACAAGACCATCTTGTATCGTGGATCACTTAACCTGCATTTTTCTTTTCTTTCTTTTTTTTTAAAAATTAATACTAATCATCATTATATCATTCTAAATTCGTCAGTGATAACCTCCCGTAGATGTGGCGCTATATTTCCCTCTTATCAGCCTAGTGACGCTTAAACGTGAATAGCTCTGATGAACATGGTGGCCCGTCTTTGCATATGCGGGATTTGAAAACAGAACGATCCTTTGAATTTTTAAATGCTACTTGATAATGCTAAACGGAACGGTTTCCACAACGGTCGAGACATGGCAAAGCCTCATCAGTTTCTGTTTTGTATTTCTGAACTTGATCTATTGTTGTAAGCCAACTGAGAATCAGGATTCTCTTAAAGCGCAAGTTTGAGTTAAAAAGAACCGGGGATTCTGGTTTAATTTTCTTGTTAGGAGAACAGAGAGAAGTGTATCCACTTGATTGTTTCATGGGGTGAATATGAAATAAATCTGGGTATGTTTTGTAGATATTTCGGAATATATGGTAGTTTCATTTCGTTAGTCATAGTTAAGACACTGAGTGTGAAACATGTAGAATTGAGTGAAAGTGATTCTGAGATTAAGGCTTTATAATAAAATACATTGCATTAGAAAGGTGATCAAATTTTTGAAAAATTAGGTTTAAATATATATATTTGTGGCAACGCTACATTTCAGGGGTTTCAGTGACATTTTTGCGCTCCGCTTGCCGTGCAGTAGTCTTAACTTATAGACTGTGAAAACTAAAATTGAATAAATACTATACGCTTACTCTTGTGCTAGTTTGAGGTTCGAACTCTCAATGCTAGAGTTCATATCCGAGTAACAGAACCACTAGACAAAACTGGCCACTCGTGTTTGGAGGCTGTTACTGGCTTATGAAGTTACCACCACACTCATTACTAAAGTAAAATTATAAACTTCTCGTATTTAGTCATATGATTGAAGAAAATGATCCAAGGTACGAGGGTTAATGAAAAGGACATGTAGAATGAGAATAAAATCTCAACCAAAAAAAAAAAGCAAAGACGAACATATTAATGATTAAAGCATATCAAATATTAATGAAATATAAATAATAAACAAATATTTATATGAAATAACATAAAAATGAGTAATGTGTGTCAAATATCAGGAATTAAAAAATGTAATAAAAGCTCGAAGGGCAGAACATGGTGAATTTTGAGATTGGATGGTTGGAGGAGGCATGTTGAGGTCACTGACAAACCAAGATCAAAAGACGCTGCCAAATTAAAATATAAATACTAAATTTGCAATTTAATACAAAATATAAGCTATAATATTTTCAATTTAAAACCAAAGCGGCAACAAAGAGATCAAATAAAAATAAATAGAATTTATGTTCTTTAATACGAATTCACAGAAGACAATGAAGACAAATAAATTACAATTTAACGTTATGTTCTATTAACAAGCTACATAACATCAAATAAATGTTTAATTCTTGACTAATTTATATAGAAGCATTGTAAACAATTGCAGATTCACTGATTTCTAGCGAGCCTTTGATAAATTCTCCCTATTCAGTATATTGTTAGCCCCTCCAAAATGTGGATGTTGACCAGTGGCATGAAGAAAGTTGGCATTCACTCGTTGGTATTCGTGATCCGTAGCGACCCTCGCTCAAAGACACGCGAATTCTATTTCACATATGGAACGGATCATTAGCCAAATGCTAATGACTCTTTATTTGAAATCATAATTGCTCGTTATTTAAATATGCTATTAGGAAGATACGTCAGGGAAAAGAATTGAATGCTTTCGTTGGAGAGTGCTTTTAGAAATGGGCAGTTAAAAAACTGTGCACTATTCTGCAGAAATTGTGAAATGGGATTGTGTTTAAGTTTTCACTTTATTTTAGCCGCCTTTGGCGACCATTTTGTTCGCCTATATTATTGATTCTTTCGGATATTAAATTTTTAATATGAATGCATTTCTTTAAAAAACATTTCCCTTTGTAATTTGATAACACATGAATTCGATTAAAACAATTTAATGCAAATTTTAATGCAACAATTTAATGCACAATTTAATGACAAAGTGTAATATTATGTTAAAGCGGAAGTGAAAATCCTACTACGGCTTGAATGATTGGCAAAAGCACATGCTTGAATGTTTTGATGGAGACTTTGAATCCCATAGAAACATTGTTTCAAATAAGGTATCAAATTGAATTAAAAATATTATTGAAGTTAAATGAAAAATTATACGAAAATGAAATTGATATGATTAATAAGGGGATTTTTTAAAGTCTTAAGATAATACAAAATTGAAACATTTTAAAGCGATTTCACACCAATTATAATCGTGACATTTTTTTAAATTTTATTTCGACTTTAAAATATATACTCAAGATTGCGGACTTTTAGAGAGTTTTTGAATGATTGGCACGATTTTGACATGCTTGGCGAGAAACGGTACATTAATCTTAATTCTTACCACGGTTTACTTATCTGGCAAAGGTTAAGCCTATTTTTGCACTTGATTGGATTTTTTGTTTGAAGGCTATTTCTTGATTTCTTCTTCCTTCTGATTAAATGTCCTCTTTGGTGACATCAGGAACTATCTCCAGAACGCATCTAATAATATTTTGCAGTTCCATTGATTAGCTAATTGAAGCTTTTGATTCAGTACAGCTGAACAATTGTTCAATGAATGAAAGAATGTGAAATTCGTATGATGTCTTGTTTATATTTCGCCGTTGCCATTCGACAATTAGTAATAATCTCTATTTCTGTGCCACGCACGTTAATGTTTTATATATATATAGATTATTTACTGCTTTTTACTTTCTCGAATATGAAGTAAACAAAGCAAAAGTATTGATATGGTTAAAAAATTCGGCAGCGAGATTTTGATCAATTCCTACATTTCAAGCCATTTTTGAGCCTTATAAGTAAATTTTTTATAATTATATCCATTTGTGAGCACGATAAATCAAACAATTTTTGAGCTTGAAGGATGAAATTTGGTACGAAATTTGAGCATTAAATTTATAGATGTATTTCAGAATTTGAATGAAATCCGTTGAAAAGAAGTCCGTCTATCTGCATACATATAAGCATGTTGCTTCAAAAATATAATGGGCTACATGACTGAAATTTGGTATACAAGTTTATCTTCAGAGCCATAGATGAGTGTAAAAAAGGAGGTAATTCGCTGATTTGCACAGTAGCTTGTTTATTAATGCAATAGCTCAAAAAACTCCGAAAAGACTCAAATGCTTGAAATTTAGAATGCAGTCTTGAAACAAAAACTGGTAGATCTATGTCAAAATTTGGATCCAAACAAGGTAAAGGAAGTAACAGATTTCTGACTCCTCAGTGATTATTCATATGCTTATACATGTCATACAGATGTTCTCAATGTAATTTATCAAAGTTTTTTTTTCAGTTAGTAATCTCATTTCCCTGTAAGTTCAACTGAAAGTTACCATTTGCTTAAGTATTATTGCCCCTCCATTCAGTTATTACTTCACCAAAAATCTAAATACAGACGTGTAGGATTTAACACCGATGAGATTCTCTCTGGAGGACCCTGGATGGTCTGTCGTCTCTTTCTTTCTATCAACAATTTTCTTTCTTTTTTTCCTTCCATCTTGTACTCATCTAGCTGGTTACATAATTTAGTGATATAGGCACCGGGGGCACAGGATGACGTTGTGTTATGTGTCTGTGAATTGCTGCAAACTTTGAGTGTTTGCTCTACCTTTTCTAAACGATCTTTATCTCATAATATGTAGGGGGAATGAAAAAGGGGATAGGAAAACAGAAAATAAGACACTAAGCTATTCAGGAGAGAACACTCCCATTCATTACGTCCTATTGTACCAAGCATGCATTGACAGACTGTTGTAATGAGCAAAACATTTGTGAATTGTCACATTTTACATTCACTAAGTAAAAAAATAAACCCTTCTAGAACTTATGTCTGTTTGGTGGTGTGTTAATGAGCATAATAATGCAAAACGCTAAATGGTTAAAATTTGATAGACTGTCATAACAAACAGAATTGTAGATTTTTCTCACATTTTAGTTGAAATTATTCAATGAACATCTTATTTCTATGTCTTCTCATCCATTCACTTGTTAATATGATAATTCATAAATGTTCCTAAACTGATGGATGAAGCTTATAACATTGTTTTATTACTAGGACTACACATTTATATCGAATTTTATGTCTAAAATCTGTCCTTCACTCTTTCGAATCTTGTATTTGCGTATGTAATAACTGAAAAATGCAATTATTAAGATAAATAAAAGTTTGTTTATGGTCTTACCATAAAACGTTTACAGAAAACCTTTATTGAAAGCAATTTCCGAACAATATTTCGCACATAATCGCTATTTGAGTATTCGAATTTCATTTTAATTTGTGAAACTTACAATTTTATTCAATCCTCAATATATCATAAACAATTTTGTGTTAGTATGAAATATTTTCTGGTGCAGAATTTCTTTCTACAACTCCCATCGGAAACTGCAAAAATTTTTAAAGAAATAAAACCAGATAAGTCGTATAAATTCCGAAACAGTTGACTGCAAACGATTTCGAGATGTAGCCCAAGGGAAAATCAAGGAATTAATCGGAAAATTACGAATAAAGAAGTGGATCACTATATAATAATGTTCATTCTCAGATTCGAAAACCCTCTGTAATTTTACACATGCGCTAGAATGCGTTCATTTATTCGATATAGGAACGAGAAAAAAAAGGAAAAGAGGATATGTTTACATTTAGCAATAGGAAGAATTCAGATTATCGCTGTGTTGGAGGTGTAATAACCACTTATCTTTCTGTGTACCACCCATTACCGAAGTACAATCGTCGGTAAATGCTGGGGTTCTGATCTTAAAAAGAATAATACATAATGACAGGGAAAATAACAATAGTGTAGAAGGTAAAGCACCTTTAACCTAAAAGTTATTAAATTTACTTTCATCTTTGAGTATAACATTATTTAGGTCTGTTTAGATGATTTTTTCAAAATATGAATTAAACCAAACATATTTTTTTACCATAGAATGTGCAATTTTAGGAACACGATTTTGCTATCATGCATGCACTGACCTTCCTCTCGTACTGGCATAGATATATTGTATATCTGTTCCAAAATTCGGACTTAACTGGCGAAAGAGAATACGTTCCAAATGATTGATGCCTTTCCCTTTTTTTGTGCTACGCATAAGAAACATGTAAAAATGTATTAAATATAAAAACGGTTTGATGGAAGCTTAAAAAAATTAATCATAAATATGATGCATCAGATTTAAATGTCTTATACGAAGTTCCATATAAAATATAATTTTTTTTTAATACAATGCAAGAAAATTATATGCAATATTTCTAAATCTTTCACTTGACTGAATAACCCATCATTTACTTTCGACGCATAAATAATCTATAAGATTGATACCTTTAATAGTTTAAGATATCTGTCTACCTACGAAGGTAAATTTTTGAAAAATCTTTTTGATGAGCTATTTCTGTTCATTTTCTGGATCAATGTGTTTGTAAATAATGTAGAATATTCACCAGGAAATTCTGTTCCAATTGAGATTCTGTAAAATATGTCAATTTGGGTAAAAAATAGGGAAAATTGCAACAAAAATCAAAACACTCTACAAATAATTATTTTGCATATATTCCAATTAGTTTTATGCGCAACATATTCATAGCTATGTGAAGAGGATGAACTAGAATCTAAGTGCCTTTTCAAAAAAGTTATAACTAGTCGAGAATTTCTGTATTGAAAATTTCTTAAAATTCGTTGTTGAAAATCCCATTAGACCGCTCTAAAAAAAAACTACTTAGTTCAAAGTTATATCCCTAGTTCATTGCCTTGGAACACTTATGGTAATAAATATATATGCAATATTTCAAGGTAATATATTAGTAAACTTTTAAGATATTACGTTTTGCGTATGAAATTTTTTTTTACGAAATCCAAGTTTTTCAAAAAATTGATTTAAAGTTTTGTTTGAACTAAGCATGCTTTGTAAACATAAAAAATTTCAAAAGCAGATGTAATTAACAATCCTTTCAGCATAAAAACTGCTCAAAACGTATTCTAATACTCGTAGCTTGATGATAGAACATATTATAAAATAAATTGTAATTCAGGAAGGCATGTATCTGATAAAAAGTTAAAAAAGATTCAACTTTTTCAGTTGGCACTTCCGGTTTCATCTTCAGCTACTGTGGTTTGTAAAGCATGACATATCTCAGTTTCTATTTATCATATAATAATAATAATAATAATAAAAATACAAATTTGGTAACCCAAATAAATGAGTTTTAAAATAAAACAATAAAAAAAAATTGTGAATTTTGACCAAAAACTGCCTTTTAAACGTAGACCTTAATAAGCATTTACCTTAAATAAACATTTAATGTTTATACTGCATATTTTTTTCGATTTATTTAAATATGTCAGTTGTTTAAAGCGAAATTCTTGAGCTTTTTCGTTTTAAAATGCAAACGAATCAAATTTTTCCGAAAAATACAAAATAAATAAATATTTTTAATATTAAATATATTTATATTTTAAAAATTCTAAGTAAATGAATTAATTGTAGTTGGATATTCGTGTTTTTTTAATTATGAGGTTTTTGTACTTTCTATTAGTTGATATGACAACAATTTTTTGAGGCAAAACTGGATCTGAGCAAAAATGTGTTTTAATGCATATGCACTTATAAGTAGATTAATCCACACACGACAAATGCCAATTATAATCAGCTACAGAATAATATGCACAAAATGGCGATGTTTCCCCCCCTAAATCATCATACATGCCTTATTAACATATATTGCCTATTAAAATGGCTACAGTATCTACATGATAATGACCGGCATTCAGATTATTAAACAACATGGATATACCGGTATTTCCTTGGGGTTAACAGGGCAAATAAAATCCTCACAATGATATATATATGTAAATATATCGTAATATGTAATACAGAGAAAGTATTGTAAACATAAAAAAAATTCAAACCCGAAATGTTGACAAATCTTCATATTTTAGTCCTCACTGAATTCGAAAAACACATTTTTGGGAAATGTCTGTCTGTCTGCTTGTGACAACATTGACTCAAAAACGCTTTTGAGTGACATGTACGAAATTTGGTATACGGTCTTTATACCAAATTTGTAGATTTCTCTCTGATTTTAAGCAAAATCCATTCAGAGTAGCTCTGTCCTGCTATCCGAGTGTAAGTTAACACGATAACTACAAAATAAAGAGAGCTAGATGGATAAAATTTAGCAGATATATTTAATATCTATATTGGATATATCTCAATATTTGACGCCTATTAATTTTGAGCTCCAATGAGGTGTTGATCGTCTGGTGATCTGTACGCTCAGAAACAAGTAAACAAATAACCGAAAAACTCACTGACTTAAATGTATCAAATTTGGTGTAGGGTTTTGTGATTACAAACGTAGTATTTTATCAAATTTTTGATTCAGTCAATTGGGAAAAACGTTTCTAAAAGACAAATTCGATTTCAGCGTACTATTAATTGCCAAAAAATCATGCCAGTGATTAATTGCCATAAAACTCGCCAGGTTGACACGATAGATCCAGTACGAATGTTAAATTCATGCCAAATGTTATTATTTCGTAACTATGGCATGCCATGCAAGGTGTTTTCTGGAATAACACCTTTAATAGAGAATATGCGATAATGTTTTGGAAAAACCACTCCTGGTTTAGTAAACTGATAAAATTGTCGAACAGTTGTTATTGTATATTAAATTATTATTGTTTAATTATTAAATCTTAACTTTATAGATATTAATATTTTCTCTTCTTTGTATTAAACTATTATTATTATTAATTATTATAATTATATGAAACTGTTATTATTGAATTTATCTGAATCTGGAACGAGGAATCAATATTTGGAAAATTGCATTCCTTTTAACACCACGATACGATGGATTTAAAACTTGCTTCTACTAAACCCACATCATAACGAAATTCTACTGCATGAAAAGTTACACCAATTAAAGAGGAGAAACGTTTCCTTTTTGCCTCTGTTATAAACTAGCAATAAATGCAACTATAAAAACCTGTGTGTGCGTACAGCTGTACGTGAAATAAACTGTCGACTCAACCTTGCGGTTTACGAAACAACAGATGATTTGTAGAACGTGAGTCTGCCTCTATTACTTGGTCCTATTTTACTGCTTTATTTTTGCTTTTAACGAATGGCAGTGGCGATATTTTATTCTTTCTACGTGTGTCGGATTTCTTGTGCGATTTTTTTTTACTTGTCTTTTATTTATGCAGTGTATTTTCTTTCGCCGTTTCTTTTAAGCGTCAATGCAGACTAAATTTCTTACTTAACAGAAGATGTAATTTGATGGTTATCTCTAATTTAGCGTTTCGAGATGATGCCATTTCAGCTTTTCAAGTTTTCATTTTATTTAACTTAATTATTTTTAAACGTTGCATCTGTCTTGATAACTTATTTGTTCTTGAAGGTTGTAACATAAAGAAGTCATTAAAAAGCATTTTTATTTTTGTGAAGAAAAATGAAAATTTCAGATAGCATTTGGGTTAATGATTTCTTTTCCAAATTTAAAAACGTTTAAAAGAGAGCGTAAACAAAATTAAGCAGGGAACAAAAATATTTTAAGATCATGAAAGTATGATAAAATAAAATAAAATAATATTGGTAATTAAAGTGAAAGTTGGAGAAAGATTTATTAAAAATTTTATTATTAAAAATTAAGAAAAAGGAAGAGATATAGAAGTATGAATAATATATTTTGCTAAGTCATCTGAATGATTTTTCCGTTAGGTTGGTGTGTAACATGAAATTAAAGTGGATCATAAATTCAAAATTATAGTCGTAATTTTTATATAAAAAATATAATTGTAAATTTATATGTTTATAATTTTTTATTATATACTAAAATTTTCTCTCATAACGTATCATTATTTCTGGCAATTTCTGAACAAATAAAAAAATATGCAAAACGAGAAACCAATTACAATTTACGTATTATTTACAGATACTTGAAATCAACATATGTTTTACTTATTAATCAAACAGTATTTGAATCCAAATATTAAAGTCACCTGTTAATTACTATGAGAACAAAAACGATGTTAGAATGTATCATTTCACTAAAACCAGTCAAAATTTAGAAAAGTAGTGCTAAATAAATGTTAGTGCAATCTTTGGACGAAAATTCAAAAAGCTATATCTTATATAAGTTTTAATTTATAATTTTTATACCTAGTTTTGTAATATAATTTTCACTTTTTAATATAATAAAATATTTTTTATCTTGTGAGAACATGATGTTGTTTCGGTTTGGGGTTTTTGAAGCGTCAGAATGCAAGAGGAGAAGATTAGTGATTTATTGCTTTTGAGGCATCAATTTTTCGCTTTTAGGTTATTAGAAAATGATAAAGAAGGTTGTCCCATTTGGCGACTTATCGTCAACAGAAAGCTACAACTTGGTGCGAATGTAAGCCATGTACTCGCTTCTCCTGTCTGGCCAATAAAGGGCAGCGTCGTAAGAGCTTATCACCCAAAGAAGCAGAGGGAAGAAAATAGGAATAAAGAGCAAGGAGAGGTATTGAAAGTTTCTATATATAAATATTATTTTTTATATTATAAAAAAAGAAAAAGAAAAAAAATAAGAGCAATTGGGTGAACCGGAGTTTAATCCCCTTATTCACCAAGTTGCGATAACACGCCAAAGCTGGCAACCTCCGTGATCTCTAGATTGGCAAACCTATTATCTTTCGCCTTTATTATGCGCTATGATTGGACATCTGCTCCCTCGCATTTGAACATTTCGCAAAACATGGTGCAAGACAGTTGTTGGCGACTTTTGAAAATTACGCCAAGCAGGGGGTTAAACTCCGGTCGTACCGAACAATCTATTTTAAATATCGACGCATGCGTAATCTGATAGTGGCGTGATTGTTTAAAACCGGTTTAAATTGTTTTTTTTTTACGGCAAACAATATTCTTGAGAAAATAATTTTAGTACTCGATGGATTTTGAGAGGCCAAAAAACATCGGATTTCTAAATATTGGTGATTGCGAAATAAGAATCGTGTGTGAGCATGATGTTTTTCTGTCGAACTGATACCAAGTAACTTGAAACAAAATTATTTTCCCACATGATAACTTGAAATCTGCGACAGCAGATTCCAATTTTTTTTTTTTTTTTTTTACATAAAAAATGTTTTGAAATTTCTTTTACTCTAGCTTGCTGCCTTGAATTATAATTTTTAGATCCCTTAGAGTTTAACATAAGAGTTGGATAAATTCTAAAAAGAAAAATATTCAAGTCATTCGTCAAGGAATTGAAATAAATGCATTTTCATAAAAATATAACATAATTCGGCTCAGCTTTTTTTTATATAGTAGTTCTATGCTATTTTCAGATATGATAAATACCAATCAGAAGACTTCATCTGCATCTAAATTTATGATTATTTCATCTTTTCATGAAATCTTATTCAGTACATAAGATAGATCCAATGCTATTATAGCATCATATGAAGGGATTACTAGAATGAACTCTTTCAGCCATTTCATTACTCCGAATGGAATGAAAAACAAGAATGGTGCAGACATTTTAAATGGTCTATTATATCCTTTCTGATAACAATAGGTTTATTTTTATTTTCATAAGCTATAGAAAAGATTAGGTATATGCTATCTATATGATCCCTACCTCATTTATTATTTAAAAGACCTCCTAAAACAGAGGAAGGCGCTTATTTGATGATTTTTTCTTTATAGATTATTATTTAATGTTCTGTCTCAAGTCATTCGCAAAATATTCCGTTTTAACAAAATACCAGAGAAAATTCATATTATTTTCCCGTTACTAATTAATAAAATACATTTTTTATATTATACGTAACGCTTTTTACTTGCTTTCATCGAACTTATCCTCTTTCAGTTTGTTTTAAATGGATTGTTTCACTAACTTCTGGATGTGCAAAAGATTTTGAAATCTATAATTATGTGTATTTTCGAGGACAATATAATATTTTAATAATTTTAGAGCTTACCAAAAATTTAATTGACTAGTTTAAATATTGTATGCTAATATCTGGTGAAATGAATAAAGAGGGGAGGGGGTAACATTTACTTTAAGATGTTTTTAATATGTTTCTATCAAATCAATATACTCGTAGACTCGTTCCGACATCCTTATTGGCCAAAAAGTAATTTTAAATTCAAAATTAATTTCTGAGTGCATATTAATAATATTATTTCAAAACCACATAAAAAACAGATTTCCTAAACATAAAACTAATATTTTCTTTCCTTTTAATGAATGGGTTATAAATGTTTTGTCTACTCGAATCTGGAATATTGTAACATTTTTTTTGACGCTGATAAATACAGTTATAAAATTCTTGAGCATGGAAGAAAATAAGTTTCATATGCTGTTTGTTTTATAGAATTAATCATATTTTCTTCTTCAGATATATCTTCAACTTATCCGTGTAATATTTATAGCATTCATATTTTGAAATCTCGTAAAGATATTCATTATATGCAGATGATACATTTAAAATAACTAGAAAAAACCCTTCTCCGAGTCTTTACCAACTTTCCGATTTCTCCAATTTTTATTTCATACGAAAACCCATTTTCCTAAATACAGCATGGGCCGCGGTGGCCTGGTGGTAAGGTCTCGGCTTCAGAACCGGAAGGGTTTCAGGTTCGTCACCCGATTCCACTGAAGAACCGTCGTGTAAGAGGGTCTGTTGCTCAGGTTTTGTCCTCGTCATCTGATCGTGGTTCAAAATTACGAGGTACGTCCCAAAATAACCCTAGTGTTGCTTCAAACGGGACGTTAATATAACCAAACCAAACCTAGATACATCATTTTTGGTCATCTGTCAGCCTCCTTTAAAGTAAAATAAAACTTGTATAGTGCACTTAGACTTAATAACCGGATCAGTTTCACCAATTTTATTCGAAAATTAATTTGGTTACTTTGCAAACATATATAACCAGACAAAATGCTCTATGCTTATTATTCAGGTTTGACTTAAAATTAAACTTTCTTTTGCCGTTATGGGATGTAATCCACAAAAGTTGTTTGATACGACTAAATGAATGTTATTAATATCATGGGCGAATAACTGGTTATCGAGTACGATTAGGTGCTCTTTAATATGCGTTTTTTGTTTGCATCTTGTATTTATCTGTGCATGAATATTTACCTACATGTTCTTTGCAATGCAACTAGATTTGCTTGACAGTATGCATTCATTCTGAGATAAATAAATACTTATTAAACCCTACGTACAAATAAATGTCCGTTTAGCAATAATTTCTCAAAAGTTTTTACTATTGATAAACTGCACTTTTCTATGTAATGGCACACGTATCAATGAATCCTTTCGAAGTGGCATTTCGCGGTCATTTGTCGTGAGCCTTACTTTGCCATTAATTACTTTCCAACTCAGAATTCGTAAATTTAGTAGCTCACGCACAAATATTCTACTCATGTTTTAAGTCATTCGTATGTTCTAAGCACGAATGTTGTATATATGTTCTACGTTATTCGTGTGCATGTTTTTAGTATAATACATCATGCATGCACTACTACTACATGTTGCGCATATGTTCGACGTTATTTATCCTTTGTTCTATGTAAGCATATTCCATTTCATTCTTATGCTCCGAGTACGAATGTAGCAAACATATTCAAAATCTTTCGTATGTATGTTCTAATATTCTATGCCTATTCTGCATTATTCGATGCTCTATGTCATTTGCATGTATGTTCTTCGAACGAACGTCCTACTTGTGTCAATGCTGTCATTCGTGATCATGTTCCACATCCCACATCATTCTTATCATCTAAGTACGTACGTTGTATACATATTCTACGTTTTTCGTACACATATTCTAAGCATGAATGTTGTACACTTGCTCTATATCATTCAAGTGCATGTTATTAATACTATATATGCATGCACAACTACACTATGTTCTGAACATGTTTTACGTTATTTTTCTTCAGCTCTATTTAAGCTTATTTAAATCATTCTTATGCTCTGGGTACGAATGTTGCACACATATTCGAAGTCTTTTGTACAAACATTTAACGTACGAATGCGTATTTTGCATTATCGATATTCTATGTCATTTGTATGCATATTATAAGGACGTCTTGCTTTATTCATATGTTCTATGAATGCTGTTCGCATGCTTCTAATCGTCATAGCATATATATTCTACGCCTTACCAATGCATGTTTAATGTACGAATGTTTACGCATGTTCTACACTATTCAATGTTCTATGTCATTCGTACGTATATTTTACTTGCGAATGTTCTACGAATACTTTTATCATTCGCATGTTCTAGGTATGAATGCTCTTCGTATTCTCTACATCATTCTTACCATGATCTATATCATTCGTTTTTGAGAACGAATGATTTACTTATGTTCATCATTCTTATACATATTCTATTTCCGAATTAATAGCTGTAGAGAAAAAACTCATCAAATTGAAACTCCCAGTTATACTTTCCAACGTTGACTTTGGATTAAAAAAAATATTTTCTATTTCTCTGAACAGTTTGTAAGTTGAATTTTGAATCATCCATTAACGCCGAAATCAATTCTGACATCTCGTTATGCATAACATCTATATGTGCAAATGGACGAAAACATCAAGCAAAGAACATCCACCGTTTCTATATTATAAATTCTCCTTTACTTCATGTCATGACGGTTTATTTTAAAGCTGACTAAAAAATACCATCGAATATATCTTTTACTTGAAATTCCACAGAGTATCCCAAGTATATTTTTAAAAATGATTCATCATTTTTCTTTCTGAATTCTTCTCTAAAAACCGAAACATAATGATGCTATTTTCTACCCCGAAGGACTTTTGAAAATATCCTCCATCATCAAAACAAAGACTAAATGATGATTCTTGCCTTTTAGAGAGCACTTTACCTTAACATCCGGACGAAATGCGACGAAGACATGATTTTCCAGACACTTGCAAATCCGACCGATGCTCGCTGCGTCTTCTTCTAATCCATTGTCTCTCCCCACCGGTCGACTCAGCTGTCTGGAAATTTGCATATAAATTACTTTGAGAGTCCAGCGGGTGGGACATTGGCTGTCACATCTTAACTCCGGGAAATCTCTATCATTCTAATATTTCATTCATTGCTATCTTATGAACGCATAACACGAATCGCAAATATGAGTAACTAGCCGCTTTTGACGATTACCTTGTTCACTAGAAATATTGACTTTCCTGGCTGTTAAAAATATATAATTAAGATATAAACATATAAATTAATATATAATGCTCTTGATATATTAAATAATATATAAATTAATATATAATATTTCTTTATTACTTTTTTAATTTCTTTTAACTATTCCATAATACTGAAACGTATGAATGTAAGGGAATCAGTTTGCTACAAAATTCCGTGATGTAAATCAAAGAGGGCATATTACTGGAAATAAAAGTATGAATAGAAATACTACTTTCGAGTTATTATAAAAAAATTACTTTCTTATAAAAGAAGTATAAAGAAAGTAATGTAATTGTCAAAAAAATTCGAACTCGAGATTTTAATGAATCTCTGTGCTTTAGAGCTCCCTGAGTTTGGAAAACACAATTTTGGAAAATGTCCGTCTGTCTGTCTGTGAAAAAATAACTCGAAAACGCTTTGAGCTCGACGGTTGAAATTTGGTATATGGTTTTTATGCCAAATTTAGAGATTTCTATCAAAGTTTGAGTAAAATCTGTTCAGAGGAAGCCCGTCTCTCCTTTTGTTCGAATATAAGTTAACACTATAACTATAAAACGAATGGAGCTAGATGAATACAATTCGGTACACAGATTTAACATATATACTGTAGACACTTTTCAAATCATGAGCCAAATCCACTGAAGATTTCACCGTCTGTCGGTCTGAACTTTCACAAGCGGTAAACGGTAAACAAGCAAAGAACGCAATGCTTTAAATTTTTTGAATTCGCTAAGCGATTTTGCGACTACAATTGTAGTTTTGTGTGAAATTTTAATTTCAATTGATTGTTAAGAAACATTTAAAACGCAAATTCACCTTGATTAGAAAGTATGCGAGAAGGTTTTGGGGAGACGGCTCCCGCTGATTTCGAGAGAAATGAAATATATTACTTATGCCAGTAAAAGAGCCTGCGGTGATGAAAAAATTTTAAATTGTTTAAATACTTCTCTCAATGATGAATTGAGTGTCAGCGATTTATTATAAAACGTTAATTCACAGCTGCAGCTTAAATGTGTGGCCAGTGAAAAATGAGGTGCCTATGAGATTTGAAATCGTGACCCTAGTTGATGAGTTTAATCATCTAATCTCTGAGCTATGGCAATTCAGCAATGGCGTAGCAGTCTGTTTTCACTATTTGCACAAAAGACAGGAAAAATAAGGAATGTGAAATGAAATTTTGATCTTTCTTTTCTTCGAAGAGCATGGAATAGAATAGTTTTACTTGTATAACAACTTTTACGAAGAAAAACTTTCCTATGGTTTGAATGTGCCACTGAGTTAGAAATTCGGTGAGTGTAACGTTATTAAATGTTGATCCACTCAAAGAAAAAGAAATTTATTCTTCTAATTCTAAAAATAAAAATCGATTTAGTTTAATCATAAGGGATAAGTATAAAGAATTAAGATTAAACTCGCATTTTTTTTAAAAAATTCTGCTTTATTTCTTTTCATATGTCACTTCGCAATAAGACTGGAATGTAAACTAATTATTTATTTTTTGAGAAATAAAAGCGTTTGATTGGCCATGTTCTTTAAGAAATAGTTGAGATACATTTACGGCATTATTTCTTTACTTCAAATGCTGTAATATAATTATTTATTTTGTAATGTACTTTAAGGAAATACAAATTTGCTAAATTTACTTTTTAAATACCTGTCACAAAAGCGCAAATGGATAGTTTGGCTAAGATACTTTTATTGGATACCATCAAATTTATTAACGGATAAATTTAGAATTTTAGTGTTAAATTTTAGCGATAATTCTATATTGTTTTTCTCTGTTATTCGGCAAATTGGGTCCAAAGATATTATACGTATTGCATTGAAAAATATTATTAATATTATATAAATTTGAATTTATTCGCTTAAGCATGATTATAATACTTAAACAGTGTGATGTTTTTTTACTCATTCAGTTTTTATATTTCTACAAAATACTTAAATGATGATATTTTTGGAGCATTAGAAAAGAAAGCAAGTATAGTTTTAACAGTCAAATTATATCCCTTTCTCATGTAATATGCAAAAAGGAAAAATACAGTCTTAATTTCTACTGATAAATAAGGAAAATTTCTCTCTGTGTAAGTATGTAAGTATCGTCTCTCTGCAGTACAAGCTGTTTGACCAAGAACAATTTGGCACAAATATACTATCCAAGATGCAAATGAGCATTTCGGAAAAATTTGCTTTAAAATTTTAATTGATGGAAAATTAATTTTAGAAGTTTGAACGTGATAATGTTTGGAAAAATTATTGAATATTTATATTTTGCACCACATTAAAGTTAAAAAAATTAGAAACAATAATCCTTTTAATAATATGGATTAATAAATCATGATATTTTTTTTTATTTCTCCGATGATTTTCAAAAATTATTTGCATAATTTTGAGAAGCAAGTTTCGTCGGTGCAAAGAAATGCAAATAATTTTCATTGTTTAATCACTTATTTAATAAATTGTTTTTCTTTTATTGCTGGAAATTAAGTAAGCAAATATCTTTTAATTATCCTTACAGCTTTTATTTTGGTTCTTATAATAAAGATAATTGCGTGTATGTATTGGCAGGTCAAACTCTCTGACCTATAGACTTTATAGATATGTATCTTGCATAGCTTTAATTAGAATTTTAATTGATTAAAAATTAAGCGAAATTTTGCAGTTTTAATTATGCTAAAAGCATCCAAAATATCAAAACACAAAAAAGTTTTTATATCATCATGAAACCCAAAAGTTTAGTTTTTCTATGATACCAATGATTTGCTCTATAACTCTTTTCTGTTTTTAATTAGTTCTTAAAAAATTTTTTTAACCTTTTTTTAGAGCAATCTATTTAAATATTTCATTTATTCAATATTTAAGAGCAATATTTATAAATGAAACTCGTATTGTTTCATTGTTTTTCAATTTTGATGATCAGGATATGAAGATTCGGTTTTATTTTCGTTATTGGATTTATATCAGATTGAGTCATGCTTATATTAAATTTTTTTGGAATATTTTGACAATTACAACTAGAGTTTAGAAGTATGGAATGAAAAAATATTTTTTAATGTTCGTATAGTTTAAATTTTTTTAGAATATCGCTATTTTATCTTTGCATTTTGCTTTCATATTGTAATAATATCTGCATATTTTTTCATTTATTTAAATTTTATATTTTTATTAATTTTTTTCAGTAATCCCATGATATAATACGAAAGTCATGAACTGTATTCTGCAGAACATACAAAATTTCAGAAATGAATGAATTTTCTTTCTGTTCCTATAATTTTTACAAACAGTTTATTCACCAAACATGATTCGTGAACACTCGGCAAAAGGATTTCGTGAATTTAATCACTTCCTTTTTTTTACATTAACGTTCAAATGTTATCGGAAATGTCAGAAAACGCAGGAAGTCGGATTGCAGTATTAGCAGAAATTGTAAGGCTCTTAAAAATGTGTGCAACTTGACTATCAAAGGTTAAATTGAAATTTAACATAAGCAATAATTCTAGAGAACCAGTTGGTCGCCAGACGCGATTGGTGAGGTTTAAGAAAGTGGAAAGTGGAGTACCACGAAAGAGAAAATACATTTAAAATTAAAAGTTTCCGAAATAACGAAGCTGCGATACTTTTCAATAAACTTATCAGGCCAAAGAACGCCTTACATGGATTACAATAGTTAAGGAATATTAATTCGTGGCATGATTTTAGCATTTTTACTGAATTTATTATGCCATTTTTGGCGAGTTATTTGGCGATTAATTACTGACATACATTAATAGTATCCAAAATTCGACCTTGTGTATCTGACACGTTTTTCTTAACCGATTGGGAAAAAAAATTGGCACAAAACTACATTTGTAGTCACAAAATCCCATAATAAATTTGATGCAATTAAATAATTGCATTTTTCAATTATCGCGTTCACATATATCTGAAAATACAGGCAAACAGCCAACCTAAAAGTTCGATTTGGCGGAAAATTTGGCAGATATCTATACGATTGATGTTAAATCTGTATCGAATTTTATATATATAGTTCTTTTCTTTTAGTACTAATCGTGTTAACTTGCATTCGAACAACCAAATTTATTCGACTTAAACTTCGAATGCAACTTACAGTCAACTTAATTCGTCTTATATTCGATTTAACTTATATTAACTTATAGTCAACTTAATTCGACTTAACTTAAACTTATATTAGACTTTCTCTAAGCAAATTTCACTCAAAATGTGATAGCAAATTCTACAAATTTGGTGAAAGATCTAGCTCAAAGCGTTTTGGGGTCGTCTTTGTTAAAGACAGACGGACATTTTTCAACTCGGGGTGATCTAACACTTACGATAATTAATACGATAAGTACGATAATTAATTAATACGATAAGTACAAAATGAAAGCTAGATAGATAATATTTGGTACACTGATTTAACATCTAATAGTGTAGACACTAGTGAACCAAATACAACAAGGGATTGGCCGTCTGTAGGTCTGTACTTTTAGAAACATATAAATGCGATAACTCAAAATCGCAATGACTTAAACATATAAAATTTGGTACGTGATTTTGTGGCTACAATAAATTTTCATGTTTTTGTCCTTCCGAATTCGAAAAGCTCATTTTTGGCATTATATCTGTCTCTCTGTTTGTCTGTGAGTCTGTGACAAAAAGAACTCAAGAATAAGATATTGATGAAATTTGGTGTATGGTCTTTACACCAAATTTGTAGATTTCTATGGAATTTTGAGCGAAATCATTGAGAAGAAAGATTAGAAACGAGATATTTGGTCACAATTTACGGACATCCTGTCTAAAAAGCTAGCAATGCCATATTTAACTTGCATAACATTACATTGCTTTAGTTCGCAAATATAATTAAATCATTTTCAAAAGGGGCCGGGATAGCCTGATTGGTAGGGCGTTGGATTCGCGTCCCTTGTGTTGAGAGTTTGAACCCCGCCGGCCGAAGATTCCCCCGTCTGTGGTGGCTGACGCGCGTATAAAACTGTCCTGATCACAAAGTCCTCCTTGTCGAGAGTAATACCACTGGGGGTACTAAAGCAGGGGTGATCGTTCTGTGACTCAGGTCTAAAGTACGATCTGCGAATGAAGGAATGAAATGCGTGAATGAAGTCCTCCCCGTAAGAAGGGGTTGTGACGTGTGTGTAGCTAAGTCGTTCTCTTGGCCCTAAATGGGGCTACTATAAAAAACAAGAGACGTGCCCTTGGTTTAAATCACAATTGACTTCTTAAAGTTAGTGGGCTTGTCTAGACATGAGCCATTAGAAACAACATTTGCAATAACGCAATCAATTAATAAAATTCAAACAAATAAAAAAATCGTTTGCAGAAAAGAATTAATTTTTCATAATATAAACAAACCAGCAAGAATGGTTTCCCCAAAACTTTCTTTCATACTCGCTAATAAATGTATTATTCATCCAGTATAAAATTGTGGACTTTGGGCAAGGCTGCATATGCCTTGCAGAATTTGACGAAAAATAGTTATGAATGTTGGCGTGAATTTAGCATTTTTATTGCATCTTTTGTGTGACTCTTGGCGATTAATTCTTGCCATTTAGAAATAAATGCCCGAAAATCGAAATTGTATTTGGACACATTGTTTCCAATTGATTAAAAAAAAAGGGAAAAAATTTACTAAACCACATATTAGAGTTCATGCATTAAAAACTGTGCATTTTTGTGTTATAGCGTTTACAAGTTTGTGGAAATACAGACTGATAGAAACTCAATCCCTTGACAGGTTTGGTTTCAAATTTTATACTTATCTATATTTTAAATGTGAACTCTAAGTGCTAAATTTTATCTGATTAGCTTCTTTCTTTTGTAATTGCCGTTTATATTCAAATTTATATTCAAACAATTAGATACACAGACATCTCCTGAATGGATTTCGTTCAAAATTCGATGGAAATATACAAATTTGATATAAAGGCCATATACTAAATTTCATCGTTATAATTTAAAGCATTTCTCATGTTCAGGTAAATGCAGACAGACAAACACAGTTCTAGAAATATATTTTTCGCACTCAGGAAGGTCTGAACCGTTGAGATTCGTTACAATATCTAGTTCGATTCTTTGTAAATCACAATACTTTGTTTCCGTGTACTTCATATGCGAGAATGTAGAAAAAAAAAAAAAAGCTAGATGACTAAGTTTTACTATATGATTTATTTATTTTTTACCACAATTGTAAATTTGGGGTAGAATTTGAATCAAATCCATCTAAGTGTTGGTCATCAGATAGTCATGCATTTAAGTGTTGGTCATCAGATAGTCATGCATTTCAGTGTTGGTCATCAGATAGTCATGCATTTACTTGTTGGTCATCAGATAGTCATGCATTTACGTGTTGGTCATCAGATAGTTATGCATTTCAGTGTTGGTCATCAGATAGTTATGCATTTCAGTGTTGGTCAACAGATATTCCTGTGCATTGGAGTTCATAACTCTAAAACGTAACAAGCTAGGAATTTGAAAACTGATACATGATCCTGAAGGCGAAATTGTAAATTCACCTCAAAATTTAGAATCAGTCGATATATGTGATGAAATGGAAAATTCTAATTTTACTACCAAGTTTCATTCCTACTATTTCATTTTTCTACTAAACGACGAAATTTAACACAAAACACCTCACAACCTGTAGGTAGAAGGGGAAATTGAAGACAGTCTAATCAAAATTCCACAGACATTTCATGCATATAAATTTTAATTCAAATGTATAGTGCAACATGATATCTCATATAAGAATATGTTCTTTAAAGGAAGTGAGTTTTCCTTGTTGGAAAATAAATTGGACATTCTCATGCAATGATAAACAGCTCCATAAAAAAATGTGGAGGTATACTGTTTTTATAAAATATGAATAAAATATTTTTTTGAAGCTATGTTTTTGGAAGCTACAATTATTTCATTATAAGTAACCGACTATGATTGCACTCGATTGTAATTGTTTCGATTCCAGGCTGAAAATTATACGCTCTGATAGGTATAGTTTGCAATAGTGAATTGGAATTCGATCAAATGGTACTCAGATTCCGATTGCAAAACTATTACTATTATCCAGCTTGATGGCGCAAGTGACTGATCTAGTGGTTTCAATAATGTATGGAAAAAATTATATAAAATGGATATCACGAACTATCTTTTAGTACTTCAAGCAGAACGATTAAAACTTCTGAATACACAGCTGATAAGTCATAAAATGCATCTATTGAAAAAAGAGAAAGAAAAAAGGGAATTTCAGATTTATTAGGAGTATCAATTAAATTCTTAAATTTCTCAGTAATTTCATTCATTTAAAGATGTTTCATATAGAAATATAGTTAAACTAATATCAGTAGAAGTTAAAATAAATGATGCTTCTAATGTATTTGTGTGTGCGTGCTTTAAACAGACGAATCTACCTTTATATCACGAAATTTGGCATAAAAGTTCTTACTTAATTCTTACATACGACATTCTAATTAATTTTTTTATATTCCTTCGTTGGAACATTTATCTTTAAAAAAATCCAAGAATGATCAAAATGTCTTCTTTGATTGAATTTTAATTAATTGTTTGCCACATGAGTAAGTTATATCGCTGACTCTCCGACCCACCCGAAGGCACACGGATAAAGAAAACTAAATGACCGGACAGCCGCAAAAGCAACACTACCGAGAACTGTGGTTGAATACTAAGGGCCATCACCGGCCACGGTACAACCCTTCCCGAAGGAAGTGCATCCCGTCATCGATGGGAGGAACCAGACCCTCCACCTTTACTTGTACCCTCCAGGGTGGCGAGACTCAATCACCATACCGAAAGCATCTCATCCTCTTTTCAAGGTCCCCCCCCCCGAAGTCAACACATGAGTAAAAAAAAAAACATCGATGGTCTGCGCGAAGCAGATATATTTTTTCACTTTATTAAAATTATTTTTGAAATTCATTTAATTCATTTTCTCAATTATTATTTAAAACTTGTTTACATTTATTTATTTTGAAAACTACTTTATAGCCCACTTTAAATTGAAAAAATATTTTCCTGTATTATCATACAGTTTTTCCTAGTCAAGCAATTAGGAAGAAAGTAAACAAAAATAATTAAGAACATCTGGAAAATGTTCTCTGAATTAGGGGTACCTGATGATGCATTTTTAAATTTTAGGCCGAACCTTTTTTCAAATCAGAGAAAGTTCATAAATTTAATCGTAAACATCTCTGCCAATTTGACAGATAATTTCAAGAAAATTTTCCTTTGTTTTTATTACAACACACCGCACATTTTCCTAATTCGACGTTTTGGCCGATATTTTTTTGTTGTGAGCTATTTTTGTAACTTTCTTATCTCGCGGTGTAATTTATCTCAATAAATTCAGCAAAGATCACTTTCCTGTAGACTACTACTTGGCTACTTTCACACTACTTGCCTGGCTATATGTGAAACAACTTTGAATTCAAAGGATTTAAAAAGATTTTACCGATTACAACACACAACAACAAACAGTAGCCCACAAGCAGTAATCAGTAGTAATAACAACCAGAGCACACAAAATGGCCAGGAAAAATTCAACAGAAGGAGGGAATCTGCGTAATTTCATTCTACGCTTTAGCTGTACCCAACTGCCGACTCACTACTACACGACTGGCTATTCCACGCACGACTCGATGCTGCTTCCACAATAAAAGCCAGGACTCAGCACACAGCTCAATTCAGTAAAAGCTTGAGCTCTACACAACGCTTGCGACTGACGCTTACGACTGATCCAACACTACTCGCCATTGACTCTTTCCATGATTACGACTCGTTTCACGATTCCCACTCCGGTTTAAGACTGCCGGTCTTTTATAGTTCCCGAGAGACTGGCAGAGAAGATTCTGGAACAATCATTCATATTTCGGTTCTTATTCGCTCAATCACTAAAAATCTGATAGATTCCAATACTATCTATTTCGTCTCCAAAGTCTTGAAATTTGTCGCAAAGTCGCCGAATGGTCGCCAAGTTTGTCGCCAAGCTCTGGGATCACTGACGCGATACTCCATCAGCATCCAACAGAGCTGATCATAAAACTGTCTTTCCAGTGGTTGAACTAACGGTACTGGGAAGCAACATAGCAGATTTATAGCAAAATGATAGGAAATATAAGAAAGCCATATTTAGAAACGTTCGAAAACTTATTACTGCACACATATTAACACATTGTTACCGCATTATGACATATAAATTTTACATTTAAAAATAATTTTAAAATATTAATAAAGTTAGAAATTAAAGAAAAATAATTCAAACAAGAATTTAGACATCATCCTATATTTCTATAGAGATCTACCAAACAATATGTCTGACTAGTCTGGAATAAGAGATTTTTTACATATGTAAATTGAATTCTCCGAAATATATTGAAATTAAATTCCAATATATATATATCGTGGCTTGAAAAATTGAGAGTATACCTTACTTTTAATTGATAAATCTGATTTTCAATATAAATAACACATTACCGGGAAGAGCAGACATGATTTTATTTTTACACATAACAAATGGTTTAATTTAGAGTAAAAATAAAGAAAAATCAACGAAAAACTTCTGAATTGAAAAGTTTCAGAAACATTTTAAATAAACATATGCAGAATTTTACCTCAATAAATTGAGAATACACCAATGAAACTTTTGCAATACACGCATAGAAACAAAGTGTCACTATTAAGTTGCATGTCTTTTGGCTCTTATAATGGCCTTTAAACGTCATGGTACCGATGCGATTGATTTTTGGTGGTATCTGAAGATATTTTATCCCATTCTTCTTGCATCACTTGTTTTAAATGGGTTTTGTTTCTAATATTGTATTTTTGAACCACTTTTTCGAGTATGGCCCACGAATAGTCAATGGCATTGATGTCGGGGTACTGTGGTGGTGTGTGTAATTGCTGTTTACAATGAAAAAGACACCATATTTTGACGTTACGTGCATTCTGTTCCATTTAACCCGAAGTTTCCATTTAACCCGAATTTTTAACACTTTCCTTTCGATTGCTGTGACCATATGGTTCATACAACTTGTTGCAGGAACTTTTCAAAACATAGGCAGAAGTTTCAGTGCTGAAATTGTGGGAAATGCCATTAGACAAGCTGGATATAAAAGTCGCATTGTTAGAGAGAAATCGTTCATCAGCTTGCAAATTCAGAAAAAGCATTTGAAATTTGCAAAATCTCATCAATTGAAGACCAATAACCTTTGGAAGAAAGCTATATTTAGTAATGAAAGAAAACTCCTCATTTTTGGCAGTGACAGCCGCAGACAGTTGGCACACAGTTGACATCGTACTGTATGGAGAAAGCCTAATACTGCTTTGGATTCAAAAAATGTACGTCCTATAATTAAACAGGATGGTGACTCCGTCATGATTTCAGGCTGAATGGCTTCATCCATGGTAGGAAATCTAATTTTTATAGATGACATTATAAACAGTATGGTTTACTTGGATGTACTTCGCAGCAATCTAAAGGAAAGTGCTGAAAATTTGGGTTTAAATGGAAATTTCATTTTCCAGTAGGACAACGACACCAAAGAGTATGCACGTAATATGAAAATTTGGTACTTTTTCATTGTAAACAGCAGTTACACACACCACCACAGTACTCCGACATCAATACCATTGAATATCTGTGGGCCACACTCGAAGCAGAGGTCAAAAAACACAAAATTAGAAACAAAACCCATTTAAAACAAGTGGTGCAAGAAGAATGGGGTAAAATATCTTCAGATACCAACAAAAATTGGTTGAATCGGTACCACGACGTTTAGAGGCCATTATAAAAGCTAAAAGACATGCAACTAAATACTGACACGTTCTTTCTATGCGAGATATTGCAAGAATTTCATTGGTGTATTCTCAATTTTTTGAGGCAATATACTGCGTGTGTTTATTTAAAATGCTTCTGAAACTTTTCAATTTAGAAGTTTTTCGTTGAATTTTCTTTATTTTTACTTTAAATTAAACCATTTGTTAGTTGTAAAAATAAAAACAACATTTTCTTCAGCCTGTCGTGTCTTAAATAAATTTAAAACACCATAAAGAAGGGATTTTGTTTGCACAGCCAATTTTCAAAGCTCATCAGCGTCAAAACATGTCTGTTACAGTAATTAAAGCTTTGAAGTGAAACTTCTTAAAGCACGAATTAAAGCGTTAAATGATGTAATAAATTAATTCAGTTTATCTTACAATTTCGCTCTCAACTTCGATTGTATGTCAAATACTCGAAGTTCCATTACATGCTTTTTATCTAATGAAGAAAATGAAGGTACATTTTATGTTGTGCTTCTGTAAAAAAAAACTTAATCCTTCAAAGAATAAAATTAAAGATTTTTTTTAAAAAAGAATCCTCAGTACATTTTTAAAGAAGGTTTCTTTTTTTATTTAAAAGTGCCAGAGAGATAACTGAATAAATTGTTTTAATTAATTTATAATTATATTATTATAATAATTAAAATCTGAAGTTAGATTAAAATTTTAGTTAATTAACTTTTATATTAATTTTGCTACTTTTTTGGAAATACTTATCTTATTTTCTGTGTAGATTAGTTACATTTCTTTACTAGTTGCCCGTTGCTTGTTGGAGTTAAATTTTTCATGTATTTTATAATAAAAAAATTAACTATTCAGTGAACACATATCACAAAACCTTCACTAAAACATTCCTTCCTCTTTAGTATTAGAGAGAAAAATTTATTATTTATTATATAACAAACGTTAACAGCTTCTATATATCAAATGATATGCTGACGTAGTGGACACGTCATACACGAGAAAATCAATGATAATATATTACCGAACGCCAATGTACAGAAAATAAAAATACTTAGGAGAATTCATATTTATATTTTTAATATAAAAATAAAAATAAATGTTTTTAATAATTAAGAATTTATGGTATTTTAACTAATAGTAGTTAATATTTTTCATCTAAAATTGTTTTTATATAAAAGATAATACACAAAGTTCCTCCTATCGTCTGCAAATTTTCCACAAATATTCTCTCATTTATAATTAAGTTTTTTATATTAAGTATACTAAACGATTTTTAAATCTCTTATTTTCTCTATAAATGTCGAACTATACCAAGCTATTTCTAAAATCCATCCAAAGCCAATTTTTTTTTCATATATTTAATTTAAAAAAATGTTTTGAAGAATGTATTGAAATTTAATCATGCATTGCGAATGGAAACTCGAAGATAAATGAATGAAGTGATAAAAAATATATCTCTAATACTTTCATTTAATAAAATTGGGAACTAAAGATTTTTTAATGAAAACTTGGTGTTTGATTTAAGATATTAAATATTTAATTAATCATCACAAAACATTTCGAATGTTACAGAATATTTGTAAGTGAAATTTAAAGAAAGCATAATAATCAATTTAGACTTCCGAAGTGCAAAAATTGCTCACGATTTTCACCACTTTGTATAGTTGAAGAAAGATGAAATAAAATGATTTAGTTTAAAATAATTCTTTACATTTCGATTACATTCTATTTTTTTATTTCTTTTTTGAATTTACCAAAATAATTATGATTGCAGACTATTTTTTTAACATTATGCTAGTTGGAAATTAAAGTCTATTCTTCTAAATAGCCGCTTTACGGTATTAAGTACTATTAGAACTTTTTATTATTATTTTATGAAACTAGGCGGCAGATGTCGTCTTACGGGCTTATTAGCAAATTTTGTAATCAGTGTTTAGAATCTGTTCAGTCAACTGAATCGCTTAAACCCGTACTGCAAAACAATGGACTGACTGTAAACCGGTTGCTATCGCGGCACGGTTGCTTTCCAAAGTGAAAATACGAGATTAAGTATATTTACAAAGTGATGTTTTCACTTTTTTGTGAGTAACAGAAACAGACGTAGAAAATAATAAAGAAAAAATATAAGCAAGAGAAATGAATAAAAAAATGCTATATTATTTATTTTCGATTAAGATAATTTTTAAATACAGAATGGAAATCATTTTGTTCTATAATTGAATTAAACTAAAGGCATTCACTTTTTAAAGTGTCTATCGGTGCATATTTATAAGCTTTATTTTATGCATGCACAAGGTCGGATGAAATTCTACAATAGTCCTTAGGCAAAACACATCTTTCCTTTTCCAAAACCAAATATTTTTCTTCGCTTTAATTAAATCTTTGTATAAGCAGTTTCTATCATGTATATTATGACTTGCTTAAATAAGAAAAAATCAATTGATTTCAATTTGCAAAGAGAAAAACTTAACTTGAAATATAGCTTTTCAGGAAGATAAACAATTTTTTAATGTATTCTAAGTGCTCAAATATAAAGAATATCTTAAAGAAAAATATACTTGCATTTAAAAGATATTTTATATCAATTGGAATACGTTAGACTACATGGCCCTTTTATATCACATGAAAGCATAAATTTACATTCCCATAAAAATATCGCCAAAAAATTTTTGGCACCACTTAAGGTTTAAAAATCTTAGGCTTCTAGTCGATTGCTTTGTCTGTATGATAACTTGGTCGTGGCCATACATTGCATTTTATATTTTGTGATTATATTTTGTGTAAATTTATATTTGAAGACAGAATAAATGAAGGAAAATATTAAAAGGAAAATTAATTTTGAAATATAATTTTAGTTAAAATGATTTAATAAAAAATCCTTCAATGAAAAAAATGGTCCTATTTCAATTAAAAAATGATAGTATAATTTTATTAGTTTCTAATTTTTTTATTGAATTTTTCAAAGTTTAAACTAAAGGCAACTTATCATCCCTTCATTTACAATCTATTCAATTCCAATATTCTCGTATATTTATAAAATACGTATAAATATATGAGAAATAAACTATATATTAAATATTTAATATGCGGTTTTGTAATGTATCGAAAAGACAGAAAATGCAATTTTAGATAACTTATCGTCGATAAATTTCATTAAAACCTTGAATACAGAGTGATTAAGGGAAGAAAAGCTGAACCAGATATGAAGAGATGGTAGCATACTTGAAACCAGGCAAGATTCGTAAAAATCTATTGAGTCAGAAATAGAAATTACATGAGGTGGAACGCATTTAATGTTGAATGTAATTTGCCGAACAAAAGTACAAAAAGAATATAAAAGTAATAAAATTATTTTTTATTTTATTATTCTTTATTATTCTTTTTTGGGATACTTCAAAATTCTCATTCTGTATCAAAGGATTTCATTGTCAGAATTGCGACCTTGAAGAAAGGACATGAAAAACTACTTCGTAAAATAAAAGTCCCGTAAATTCTGATTATTCCACGCGTAATATAACATATTAATCATTTTTTTTCAAACTATTTTCGCATTTCAAAATTGCCTTTCAAATAATAAAAGAAAACAAAAGTAAATATAGAAAAATGCGAATTTATTGTTTTCCTAAATAATGCATTTGGAAGTAAAAATTAATCAATATTAAAATTGAAGTTTTATACTATGCTATTTATTTGATATATAACACAAATATGGAAAGATAAGGATAATTTATTGTTTTAAAATTTGCAAACTAAAAATTCAAAATAATAAATAAATGATATAATAAATGCAACACACCAAGAATGGAACACATTTCTAATTTAGCATTAAAAAGTTTTCGAAAATTCTTTTGGTAATTGTTTTAATTTGATCAGAATTCATTTCTAGTAAGAATTGCATGTTTCTTAAAGAAATTAATATTTACTAATTGATACTGTTATACTTAATTATAACATTATCATATTACTCAGTTATTTTCCTTAGCTAAGATGAAGGCTTATTGCAGCAAAAGAATTCTTAATAAAAATTATGAATTAATTCTCACGAAATTTTTACTTTTATTATTTCGTTAGAGTAAATGCTAACTCAGAAGAATGGGATCAATAATTCTTTTATTTCTCTACAGAACTAAGCTCTGCATAAAAGCTTTACAGAACTGAACAATCGTTCAAAAATTCAGATCCATTTCAATCAAAATCGTCTGCATACCAGATTGAAATTCCAGACACTAACTTGATCGTTTTGTCTGAACACTCACAGAGATTGGAAATTAGGGAAGCTGCGTTGAATTAGAGCAATATCTACATATATTCAGCGAAATCTGGTCTATTAGAAAGGATTTTAGTGAGAAATGGGCAGATATATCTCTGAAATAAGGAAAGTGATTTTATTAATAAAAATGATTCAGAGAGAAATATTAATTAAAAAAATAAACATATAAAAGTCATAAAAAGGATAAAAATTCTCGACGTAATTGCTTCTGTTATTCTAAAGAATATAATTCTAAAAAAAATTGTAATAGTGAATGATTCTAGATTCTTATTCAATGATTGCTAGTCCACTTTTTATTTTTTGTGAGATATCTCAAAATAAAACTTTGACAAAATATTCGAACTTCGGAAATTCGACTAGATTTCGGCGATTTATTTCGTATATTTATACTTTTCGAACAACAAATATCAAGGGTGAAATTTTAAATTGTTATGCATTTCGAATAAAAAAGTTTAATATCAACGACAACCAGTATTTCCTACGAATAAACTGGTCATCAACACTAACATGTTAATATCTAATGACTAAAAATAAGGAATAGAATGAAAACTTATAGAAACGTGTCTAATTTGTTTTGAAAGCATACATAATTATTATAAATTACTCTGGGTGACTGATTAATTTTCTCATAATTATTGATAAATTGATTATCTTATTTATATTAAAAATACCGTCTCTTAACAAGTAATACCTGCTTTCTCCATTTCTATATTTTACATTAAGAATGTGAAATTGAATAAATTTATATGAAATATGGAAAAAGTGATCTTCAAGTTATTCCATATAAATATATAGATGAATCTCCCAGTTTCTGACTTCTCTGAGTTAGAAAATTATTTTTGAATGAAATTCGAATTTCCAATCCGAAACATTGTAGTACGATAATATATTTGGATTAATTTATCTATCTTTATACAATTTTTTGAAATTTATTGTGGACGATAAAATGCACACATGAAAAAAAAAATTATGCGAAGATTTTATATTTCATAGCTGAAATTAAAGAAAAGTGCGAAAATTCAATGGCTATACAAAGTAATGTAAATGCTTTGATTAATCAGTAGAAGTGGTCTAACCAAAACCTTCTGGTTTATTCTCTAATAAAAATGTTATCCTTTTCGTCCTTCACACAAAACTGTCTGTGTGGATAAAGTCGTGAACATCTTACATGACATTAGGGAGTAACAGTTATAAAATATAGATCTTTTGCTGAATGCAACATGTTTGCCGAATTTGGTGCGATTTTTTTGGGCGATTTTTTAAAGATTAATACTTTTTATGCGGTTGATGCACAACCGAAACTGCATATGTATTTCGGACTCATTTTTTTAAAACAGATGAAACAAATTACAGAATATTAAATTTCATTTCTTAAAGTTATTCCGTTTTCATGTATGCAAAAATACAGACTGACAGAGGGTTAATCCTTTGACAGATTTCGATAAAAATTTCAAAAGAATCTACATTATAAGGGCTAAACTTTGGATTTTTTTTTTTTTTTTTTGTAATGGAGTTCGGTTGTACTCGAACAGTCGGACAGACAGACTTCTTAAGAATGCGTTTTGTTCAAGATTTGAGAGAAACTTTTAAATCTAGTATAATGATTCTATACTAAATTTTATCTGTCAGCGTATTTTTGTGTTATCATGCATACACAAACATAATTTCAAAAAATAATTTTTTTCAACTCGGAGAGGATTGAAATGTGGATATTCATGGACATTTATATATATGAAAAGAAAAGAAAGGTATTGTTGTAAAATATATTTCCTGATTAGTTTAGTTATATTAAAGTCCCGTTTTAAAGCAACACTAGGGCTATTTTGGGATGGACCTCGTAAGTTTGAACCGCGGCTAGATAACGAGGACGATACCTGAGCTGACATCCCCTCTCCACACCACACCACACCAGCGGGAGGACGCTTGGCCTGACGGATTTAATGTGCAACAGATCCCCTTACACGACTGTTCGTCAGTGGAATCGGGTCTCGAACTTAAAAACCTACGGCGCAGGAGCCGAGACCTTAGCACCAGGCCACCGCTGCCCAATGTATTTCCTGGAGCCAGTGCATTACCACAAGACTTCCGCAATTCGTTTCGCCTTCAGACAGGAATTGGATAAAGATATTTCCTATCCAACTCGTGTTGTTTCACAAGGATTTAAGTTATTGATACATCGAATCCTAATTACTGCAAAAAAAATTAATTGTTCGATTGAATGCTGCCCTCCTTTTTGTAGACGCTATGATGTTAGATATTGTGCAGGTTGCCACTGAGTGTGCTTATAAATGCGCGGTAATTACTCAGAGAATTTACTGATATCGACGCCATGTTATAAATAACTGCCTTTTTTCTTTACATTAAAAGCTGTTATATTTTTATATCGGATGTAACAACATACCTTCTCTTTACATTTTTCTCAAAAATTATACATGCTAAAAGTATGGTTGTTTAAAAAACTTAGATTAGAAGACTGTTATTAGAGAAAAGATTTTCATTCCCCGCAATTTTTCAGTGGTGTCTCAATCCTCTGTATTTGTACAATTGCATATTTTGTATGTGAGAAAATTTGGGTAGATTATTCCCAACCTCTTTTTAAAGCGTACGTTGTCTTTAAATTATCAGATTTGTTTTTGCATAAAATATCTATGTTTCATGGAAGAGACAATTGATGATATTTATATACTAAGATTCAACTAACTATTTTACAGAATAATGATGTATACAGAATAAAATATAAGAAGCAAAACAACAAGTTCATTCCCGTAGCTACGGAAACTAAGTTTCATGATTACATATAAGGAGTCTTTTTATTTTAAAGAAACAAAATATTTAATTTGGGAGATAAATTCTGTATAAATATTGTTAGAAAACATACTGTGATGAAAAAATGTTTGAATTTGAATCATCATGATGTGTAAAAGAACAGTTCTCCATCTGATCTTGCGAACAAACTCATTTTTATTTAATAACCAGCCCCATGTGTCTTTTAACTAATTCATTAAGATTATTGTTTGCGATTTAAAAAAAATACGTAGTTTGATTTTAATGACTACCTCAGAAGCATTTTAAGTTTTAAATTTATATAGACATGTAATTTGTACTATTTTAAAAATCTAAAACAATTATTTGTATTACTGGATAACACAATTATTTGTAAAACTAGATAACAATACAATATTCTAAAGTAATTATATGCAAAATAGGGTAAATCTACGTCAAATAAAACATTTTATTAAATAAGTTCCTATTAGGTCTAATGGATCCTTTAGACTATATTGTGATTCATTGTGTTATTTAAAGCATTGTTCTAATTGGAACTATTTGCTTATTTTTAACGATTTTGAAATGAGTCATTTGAGTTACGTTTAGAACGGATAACCTTCATAAATTTATTATTTTACCATAATTTTGAAATATTTTTTATACATCACATTAAACTTGTAGTGAATAAGTTGAATCATGAATATAATCAATAATTCAATCAATTATCAATATTCAATTAATAATCAGATACTTAACGTGATAATAATATTCCTTACAATACTGTAATTACTTATGTATTTAATTAAATAGAAATAAATATAACAATCCAAATGCTGCAAGTGAAAATTTCCTTTGAAAGCTATATAATAAAATAACCAATATTCTACACTCATAAACTTGTTTACAAGTCCGTGTATAAACTCAAGACACTATCTTGTCTAGAACTCAAATTTAGAGACTTTGACAGTCACCAGTTCATTACACACTATTACAAACCCACTTTCTATTGCTTAGTAGCATTATTATATAAATATTTTGCTCCTTGTTCAAGTTACAGCAAGAACTCTTTATGAAATACACTTGAGACAGTCTGGGCAATTTCCCAGACCATTTAGCCTGGCACAAATAAACATTAAGTGTTATTCCAAACATTCAGGTTACAGTTAATATCTTAGGAAATTTCGATCTTCGAAAATATCTTTTGAGGATCTTCAATTAAATAAATGAATGCTGTTTCTAAATATAACTTATCGATTTAGATTCTTGGTTTATCGCAAATTTTTGTATTTATTCTTGCTTGCTGCAATAAAAAAAAATCCACACTTCTCAAGGTAATTTGTTTTATTTTTTTTCACATATTTTTATGCGCATGCTATTTTTAACCCCTTGCACATACATGAAATGTCAGACTCACACATTGGATTACATTGATTGCAAGTGCACTTGTAAGTAAAGGAAATAAATAAAAATGTCATCACTTTAATTGAATGGAAATGTAAGAATTTTATAAAAAAATATTTTCACGAATGTGGTCTTTTATGTTCACCATCGTTGTATTGCTTTACATTATTATTCATTTTTTAGAATTTAAAGGAAATATTAATTCGAATATATTTAAGTATCTCAAGTGTCCCTCCCGTTTTTATATGGTTGTAAATAGTAATGAATGCCCAAATTATAAAAAAAATGGCACCGAATTAGAAGTTTATTAATGAGATAAAAAAATTTCTAACTATCTTTCTACTTCCTCATATTCAACACTGCTATAGACAAAATATTGTAATAGTGAAAATACTAAAGATTCTTCAAGCTTGTAGTCCTAATGAATATTAAATGTGACGTCAGATGTCAATCTATGACATGGAAAATTGACGTGAAAAGATGCGATTCAGGTGTCATCATTGTCATCTGACTGCTGCTCACAGCTACAAATTATGTCCCATAATAACCTGTAATACAAAAATTAATCTAATTAAAGCTCCTTTTAGTTTAAAGTTTAATAAACTAAGAAAAGATTTATCAAATGAATTGGCATAGATGTCTGAATGTATTTTCAAGTTTTAGACTTTTCCGATTCTAAAAAACATACGCATGTAATCCAAATTTTTTGTTAAAGCGTTTGTACTTATGATTATGAACGCGATAATTCAAAAAAAATTGTAAGTTACATATAAAATTAATCAAGTAACCTATATACCAAGAACGTAAATATTGTCAAGGAAATTTTCAAAATTTGTTCCGTGTGTTGCATGGTGAAAAAGTCTACCAAACTCAGTAAGAGATAAGATTGCTTTATTCTACGAAAACACGAACAGAAATGCACAAGAAACTAAACAACAACACAAAGAGCTCAAAGAACTCGCAGAAGATCAAAACTCCAAAGAAAGACTTTAGTCAATTACTCTTTCAGTGCACTGAACATTCAGACAGCGCATTGAATTTTCTATATCAAACGCCATAACTCGAGTTCTAATAGAGCTATGTATAAGATTTTTGAATAATCCGAATGCATTATTTTTGTCGCCTATGTTGGAAAATTCTTCACTAAGCAACCAAATGACCGCCAAGTGTGTCGCCACAACGAGAGGTCATTAATATATCCGTAAAACTATCTTCATTTTAATGAGATTTACTGCGCATGGAAGCAGTATTACAAACTCTTAACAATATGCATTGAGATCTTAGAGTAAATCCACTGAAAAAAAGATTGATTACCGCTCTTCCTGGTTTTTTTTTTTTTGAAGTTAAGACAATAAATCACAAACTCAATGAATTATGCTGATGAAATTCGTTGTAGTTCTTAAACTTTAGACCAAACTCTAAATCAACAGAAGAGGTAAAATCACGGGAAAAAGGAACGAACTATTCATACTGGGATAATTCACTAAAAATCTTATAAAACTTAATATTTGAAAAGAATCAACACGCTGCCATGCAGATTTTAAATCCAGAATAAAGGATAAGGGATAATGCATGTATTAAAATAATAACAGACATCAAAATTTTTAACGGAAACATCTATTTTTCTCAACAAGTTTCTAAATTACATCAAAAGTTAGATGGTATAAAACTTCATTAGTCATCAACTTGGTTCGTAATTATGAATTTTCAAATCGTTGTCTTCTCTAACTTTGAAATAAAGTTTCGAAC